>JAJOZX010000816.1:127500-322500 GCA_023014485.1 Bathynomus jamesi
GCCACTTATTCCCTTTCTTCATCATACAAGCTTACACTCAGTCGCTCACGAACCTCCCTTTTTACAGCACCACATAACCTTACTCTTATTCACATTTACTCTTAGCTTTCTTCTTTCACACACCCTCCTTAACTCAGTTACCAGTCTCTGTAGCCTTTCTTTCGAATCCGCCACCAGAGCCGTATCATCCGCACACAACAACTATTCACTTCCCAAGAACCTTCCCCCGCAACATGCTTCAACCCAGCTCCCCTCCCCATGACTCTTGCATTCACCTCTCTCAATACCCCATCTATAAATATATTAAACAAATGGAGACATCATACAACCCTGCTGTAGACCCACTTTCGCCGGAAACCACTCACCCTCCTCTTTTCCCCTATCATACGCTTTTTCAAGATCCATGAACACCACATACAAATCCCTTTCTTTCTCCAAGTACTTCTCACACAACATCTTCAACCCAAGCACCTGATCCACACACCCTCTACCTCTTCTAAAAACCCCTTGCTCCTCCCCAATCTGTTGCTCCATGCATGTCACCACGCTTTCAATCACCAATCTCCCATACACCTTACCTGGCACACTCAACAGACTAATTCCTCTATAATTCGAGCATACATTTCTGTCCCCCTGCCTTTTTGCAGGGGGACGATACATGCACTCCGCCAGTCCTGAGGCACCTCGACTATGTCCATACACACATCAAACAGACGCACTAACCAGTCAACACTACATTTACAGCCTTTTTTCACCGCTTTTCCCCTTTCATCCTGCCTAAGGCCTCCACCACCTCCTCCCTACGGGACCAACCCATTCGCCACAACTCTCATACTTTGAACCACCCTCTGCCCAAACATACCACATCTGCTTCCTTAGCTTCCGACACGTTCACTGGTCCCTCAAAATACTCACTACACCTTGTCTTCACATCTTCTCTATCTGTCATCACTTCACCATCGACTCTTTTCACAGTCATGCTCATCTGCTCTCACATTTTCCTCACACTATTCACTTCTCTCCAAAACATCTTGTTCTCCCTGAAATTTTCTGACACTCTCATACCCCATCTCTCATTTGCTCTCTTTCAGTTCTCGCACTTTTCTCTTTACTTCTTGCCTCTTTCTCTTATACTCTTCCCAATCACCCACACTTCTGCTCTGCAAGTACCAAGCATATACTTCCTTCTTTTGCTTCATCAACAGTTCAGCTTCCACATTCAACCATTCACTACCCCGTCGTTTATGTCCAACCCCAATCTTCCGTACACCACACACTTCAGTCCAGTCGCACACTTCAGCACCGCTTCACTAAATATCTGCAACTCCTCTTCCACAAGCCTTGTTTCAGTCTCTTCCACCCTGCACCATTCCTCCTTCAGTCTCTCCTGATACATCTGTTCACAATCCCTTTTCCTCAGTTCACTCACGTTCACTACCTCTTTCACAGGCACACTACCCCCCTCTTACTCCACGTCCACCACAAACCTTCACTTCCGCCTTCAGCAAGAAGTGGTCAGACATTCCACCTGCCATTCCTCTCAACACATTCACATCTAACAACCTCCCCCTAGCAGATCTCGTCATCAACACATAATCCATTAGTGCCTTATCACCTCGGACACCACTCACCCACGTGTACTTATGTATATCTCTTTTACGAAACCATGTATTTCCAATCATCAATTCTCTTTCAGCACACAACTTAACTAACCTTTCCCCACTTCCACTCACACCAGGAACCCCATGCGCCCCAACTATACCCTCAATTGGCACATCCCCCACTCTTGCATTCAAGTCCCCTAGCACGACAACTCGGTTCCTCGCATCAAAACTACCCAAACACTCACCTAATTTGTCCCAGAACGCATTCCATATTTCTTCACTTTTCTCACTACCAAGTCCATACGCAGTAACGATCACCCATCTCTCATGGCCCACTTTCATTGTAACCCACATCAGCCTTAAACTCACTTCCTTACACTCTTTCACATTCCCATAGCCCATCACGTATCAGAAGCGCAAACCCCTCCCTTGCCCTTGCTCTCTCCCCAACCCCCCCGCACACGTCCCTTATTTTTAGTCGCCTTTACGACACGCTGGGACCACGGAGGAAGAATTCTTTAAATCTCCTATTCCCTGGAATTTATATATATATATATATATGAGGGAACAACACTCGTGGTTTTGTATGAAACAAAATTTTGTTACATATAAAGGACCATCCATCTAGAACAGCGGTTCTTAACCTGGGGGCGTTTCAATTTCCCAGGGGGAGCCGCGAAAACTCGGCCAAAGTGGTCAGCATATCTGTGACTCAGAATATATATTCCCAATTAAATATTAAGAGGAGTTTCTGGAGATGAAATTCAATTCGTCCTCCCAACATGATTTGAAATGTCTACCTTTGGAGATTTGAAGTTTTGGGTGTAATATTTGTCTGTTTACTCGAAACTTAGTCAGCAAGCATTGTGAGTGATCGTTCCTTTTTTTTCCACATAGTACCTTTGTGAGGCAGGTTCTTCAACGCGTGTTCCTGTGAAGACCAAGTGTCGAAACAGACTGAATGGCGAGAACGACATGCGGTGTGCTCTTTCTTCGACCGCACCAAGGATTCAAATGCTTGTGTGGAATTGATTACGATTATGGGTGACATACGATCCGATCTTGTGGAAATATTGCATTCTCTCACAAATACAAGGTTTTTGTTGTTTTGTTTGTTTATTTATCCAATCCAGAAAGGCATTAAAAGCAATGAAACTGGAATCGTTGAAAAACTTTTATTCTTTGGGGTTCAAGGGGGCGTCAGGGGTTGAAGGTTGACCGTTGAGGAGGGCAGCTCCACAAAGATTAAGAACGGCTGATCTATGCTCGACCCATCTGCAGGATCCCTCATACATTTTTTATGCATGAAGGAGGGGCCAAGGGCGAACGCCCGCAAAAACACCCCTCTCGCAATAGAGAAAGAAGAAAGACAAAATCAATGTCTACGGTTTTCGAGATGCCTGAAAACTCTCCGTTTGAAAGATTGGATGTCATCGCAGGGGGAAAAATGGCTTGAGAAAGATTGTTCTAAAGTTGATCAGTTGAGTAGAAGGTTATAATAGCGATAGTAAGGAGAGAGTGAAGCAACATTGAGGCGAAGAGAGGGATTGAAGACAGTCAGTAAGAGGTGGGGAATTAATGAGACGCAAAGCCTTTGATTCCACCCGGTCAAGTAAAGCTGTGTGGGTTTAGCCACCCCACACATGGGAAGTGTACTCCTTACAGGGGTGGACCCCTGTACAGAGACACCAACTGAGCAGGGGAGAGGTAACCGCGGAGCCGGTACAACACACCTAATCTTTTAGAAGCTGTTTTAGAAAGAGAGTATATTTGAGCTTTCCATGCAAGATCACGAGAAAAGATAACATTAAGAATGTTAAGAGAAGAGGAAGGATTGAGTTGTGTATTGTTGAAGGTAAGGGAATAGTCGTGTGCAAGATTGCGACAAGTAGACAGATGGAGGAACTGAGTTTTTTGAGGCATTGAAAGCAACAAGGTTTTCTCTGCCCTAATGAGAGATAGCAGAACGATCAGAGGTCAGGTGTACCATAGCCATCTTACACGAAGCATGGAGTGACTGTTGAGAGTAGTGCTTTGGGAAGCGGGTGGAGAAGTGAAGAGTGGAACCATCAGCTTAGGAGTGGATGGGACAGGAAGTGCGACTTTATAGATCATTAATAAATAAAAGGGAAAGAGTGGGTGACAGGACAGAACCCTGAGGAACACCACTATTAATAGTTTTAGGAGAAGGACAGTGGCCATCTACAACCGCAGCTATAGATTGGCCAGGAAGGAAATTAGAGATGAAGGCACAGATAGAAAGATAGGAACCGAAGGAGAGCAGTTTTGAAATTAAAGATTTGTGCCAGACCTTATCAATAGCTTTTGATATGTCAAGCACAGTAGCAAAGGTTTCACCGAAATCCCGAAAGGAGGATGACCACAAGTCAGAGAGATATGCAAGAAGATCACCAGTAGAGCGTCCCTCGCGGAACCCATACTGACGATCTGAAAGAAGAGTGTGAGAAGACAGGTGTTTAGGAATCTTCCTACTACGTATAGGTTCAAAAACTTTAGAAAGACAAGAAATTAAAACGCTTGAACAATAGTTGGAGGGTTGAGAGGGGTCACCCTTCTTTGGGATAGGCTGAATGAAAGCGCACTTTTATTAATTGTTCTTGAGAACAGCAGGAGCGACACCATCAGGTCCGTACCCCTTCCTGGAGTTGAACCGAGAGTGGGCAAAAAGAACATCTTTGGAATAGATTCTGATTTCAGACCTAATTAAGTCAGAGGGAGGAGGAGATGGAGGAACAGCACTGAATCGTCCAGGGTTGATTGAGTTGGAGGCAAAAGTTTGAGCGAAGAGTTCAGCTTTATCGGGAGAAAAGACGGCAACTGAGTCGTCAAAATGGAAAAGAGGAAAGAAAGAAAAAGAAGCAAAGCTACTATTCATTAATTCTAAGGGTATAAATTATCAAATAGTAATTTTGAAATCTATTTTTGAAAGTCCTTTTACGGCGAAATTGTTTCCGTAACTGCACATTGACCAAACAAATTACTGATGTTTACTGTAATATATAACGTCGTTATGATGTTAATCACTTAAAAACAAACGTGACGCTAAATTTAAAAATTATTTTAAGTATAAGGAAAACTAATTTTAAAAAATAAATTAAAAATCTTTTGATTTTATAGATTTAGGAGAAGCCATTTGTTTCTCGGAGAATTCTGTAAATTAATAAAATTTCTTTTAGGTATAAGCCTATAGTGAATAGAAAATAACTACATTTATTCCTTAAAAGCTAAACTTACAAATTCTCAAATCTTTTCAATAAACTTTGCGAAATTTATAATTTGAGAAAACAAATAAGAGATTACATATTCTTATTTCTTCCGTGAAGCTAAACTTGTACGCCCTAGAAACCAACTTTTCAAACAACCAAGTAAAATATTAAAATCTTTCTCAATGTATATCCTATCTTTAACTAAAGTTTGGAGTTGGAGTTTGTCTTAATAAACTAAAAGTTTCGAATAAAATATTAAGTAAAAAAATTTAAAAAAAAGTCATATTAACTTCAAGCTCCGTTATGAGGCAATTAATTATGTAATCGGGATATTGTATCCAGCTTATGAACTTAAAAAATGTCATTCTTTTCTTCAAGTTTGGAGGATCTCTGAACGCAGCTTTGAAGATATTTTTGGGTGGAAAAATAATATCTTTTCTATAATAAATTTTTTAAGAAGAGTTTGTTTGACTGCTCTTCGTCATCAGGAGGAAAGGTTACGAAGGAAGATGAAAAATCTCTAACATTATTATTATTGTAATTACTTACTAGACTTAGTGTTTCCAAGTCAGCGCTCGTCGCTCACGTTCAATGGGTAACACCGTTTCCCTAGAAGCGAAGTGAAGGCCCCGAGGTCGGGGATTCGGCTTCCGAGTCAAGCTAATAATAATAATAATAATAATAATATTCCAGGAGTTAGCCCAATGGGCCGCAGTCGTGTGGTCTGAGCGTTGTGCTACGTTTTAGTTCTCCTGACTTAATATTATTATTGTTATTAAGTGTTTCAGCTGTTACGTACTTCCATGGTCTGTTTTAGCCGTTATCTACTGAGATTCTGTTTTTCTACGCTCGCTCTACTCGCCAACTCGCCAACTACCCGGAACCAATCTACCAGAATAAGTTAACTATATTTGCCTACTCCTATCTAAGCCCCCTAATCAGGTTGAAATGCATTTAACGTTATTCCCTTAAACCAACAGCAATTAAAGGTTTGTAAATGTCAAAACTTTCTCGATTAGCTTCTCCAAATTTCCTTCTCGGTCTTAATAAAGCAGAAAAAAAATTAAGCGGAAAACTGTATTGAGGAAGCTTTTAAAAATAAGCAAACTCGTAAAGTAGTCAAAATAATATTAAAACTTAGCTGAAACAAAATATTTTCGGTCAAATACGGACTGCATATTAATAGATTACAGCATACTGCAGGACGTATATTATATCACTCCTATTCCTATTTCTCTCTCTCTCTCTCTCTCTCTCTCTCTCTCTCTCTCTCTCTCTCTCTCTCTCTCTCTCTCTCAGACCTAAAATATCGTCACTTGGGTATCATATAAGTATATAATCTTTACCCCAGAACCAATATATATATATATTCCCTGACGAGGTGTACTGCTGAATACACGAAAGACCTTGGAATCATTTTTCTTTTTCCTTTTGGGTTTGCATGATTCATTCATTTCATGTGTTTAATTGTGAAATTCATCCCATATATATAAAGACTAAGAAACATTAAATAAGAAGTAAAGAAAAATAAGGAGTGTAAGAGCCTCCAATGAAAATAATTCGCTTTCTGTATATTTCCTCTTTCTAACGAAATACTTTGATAACTTCGATACAGCCCAAAAAAACAACAACAACAAGTTAAAAACTTCAATCACGTAACTTGATTTGAAGTTTAGTTATTCACTTAAATGAAGTATATAGTTAGGAATCGAAAAAATTATATATATATATATATATATATATATATATATATTTATATACATTTCAACTGCAAAAAACATATATATATATTCTTTGAACGTCTGTTCAGGTTTGATGTAATAGGTAAAAAATTGCATGCATTTTGCCAAAAAAAATGATATGAACGTTGTTCATTTCTTGCTCATATATAAAATGCTCAAAATAAGTTGTATTATATTTGCATTTTATATTTGTATTCATTATACAGTACTGCTACATTATATGTTATTGATGTTATCATAAAATTGCTTTCATATGTATTTACAGTTCCGGCCGGAAGAAATCTCGCCTAGAAACATAAAAATTCTGGAAACCGTAAAAGGTCACTAATGAGTGATATTCTGTTTTGTGTCGATATACTTTTTTTTATTAATACATTAAATAATATTGAAAATGAAAAGGATAAAAACGGGATAATAGCGGTTAATTACGCTAATAATAATTAAAGAAAAGATTAAATCTAAAAATCGAAATATAAAATCATTAAACAAATTAATTACTTTAAGTCTTTTGTCCGTATTTGCAAAGATTGTTTATAATAAGATCCGAAACTCCGCCCACTTTTGCGTTATCCCATTTCTCTTCTGCCATCTAGTGTTTGGAAGGAGAATTAAATTGCCCGCAGTGAAACGCCATCAGTATAAATTATAATTTAAAATTTATTATTACATACTTTAATATTTAATGAAGTATAAGATCGCTTAATACATTAAACATATAGGCTTATATTTTTTTAAAGATGAATGTGATAACATTCAGTTTTTTGTCATAAAATTCTAAATCATGCGAGCACGCCCTTGTGCGAAACTTAGTTCTCACTCCATACGCTTGATGGCGCGCATCTAATGTTCGTATGAAAGGATAACGCGAAAAATATAGAAGTATTATAGAAGTTAAGGGCTACCAAAGACCGGAGGATTCACTGCAGGGTAGACAAAGAAGGAAGTAAATTAGTAAAGATAAGGAAGTGAACAGTTATAGAAAATTCCAAATACGACTCTTACACACCATGCAAATCCCGACTAGGAAACAGTTGTTTTCACACCATGCATACACATTACCTCGTGTATCCAAACACACAAAAACTTGAGGTAGCAAGAGGTAGAAGACAGAAAAGGATAGGGCGTAATACTAAACGACACAATCTCATTTTTTTAAGGATTTTTTTAATTCATAAGTAGGAGAAGCATTGTTTCGTTGAAGTATCATTTATTCGTCTCTCTCTCTCTCTCTCTCTCTCTCTCTCTCTCTCTATCTCTCTCTCTCTCTCTCTCTCATTCCTGACCTCGAGTCCAACTACGGATCAAAACTCGATTTGTGAAAAATATCTATCTAATCTATTCTTAAACATGTTAACCGATGTATTACCGTACGACCTGCGGCGGAAGACTATTCCGAAAATTAACGGTATTATAAGAAAAAAGTTTTGCGCTATTAAACCTACTCCCTTTAAGTTTAAATCAGTTATTCCCGTTACGCTGTCATTACCTAATTTAAAAAGATGCTCGAAATTAACGTTATCAAATCTACTTAATATCTTAAAGATTTCAATGAATTGGTCTCTTCGCTTCCTCTTCTCTAGTGAAAACAAACCAAGTTCTGCTAATCTTTGTTCGTAGTTTTCATTACGAAAGTTAGGTATAAACTTCGTCGCTCTTTTCTGAATTCTTTCAAGTGTTTTGGTATCTTTTCTCACAGACGGAGACCAAAGCTGGGAGCAAGTGTAGTTTACGTCCACCTGAGCCGAAAGGGTCGAACTAAGGACTTATACAGGACTAAGGACTTATACAGTAAAGAAGAAATATGACGTCCTTAGATTTGTACTCGCTATTTCTGGATATAAATCCTAACACTTTATTAGTTTTATTACCTTTGTTACTACCTTCAACGCATTGCTTTGAAAACTTTAAGTCTTTAGTAACTATTACACTTAAATCTTTCTTCTCCGTTAGTGAAGAATATTGACATACAATAACTAAACTCGCTATTTCGAAAGCCGATTTCCATTAATTTGCATTTGTCGACATTAAATTTCATCTGCCATTTATCCGACCAGTCAACCAATTTATTAACCCTTAAACCCTACCAGGGGTACTGATGTACCCCAGTACCCCGGCTATTGCTAACGTAACTTTTATAATGGGTAGGAATTAAGGGTTAAGGTCACTTTGCAACGTCTCTCCATCTCGATATTAATTTGATTGGTATAATTTCGAAATTCGCGAACGATACGAAACTTGGCGGTAAAGCGTATAGTAGTAGTACTATTATACGCTTTACCGCCAAGTTTCGTATCGTTCGCGAATTTCGAAATTATCATATACCAATCAAATTAATATCGACATCATTTACGTAAACAGTGAACAAGATTTGCCGTTCACTGTTACCTTCGCCAACTCTGACGCGGAACCATTCGTTACAACTCTCTGCCTTCTCTCTAATAACCAGATTTTAAAACGTTACCCTAATATCAATCACCCGAGTTCTTTTTGAGTAATCGTTTATGCGGGACTTTGAAGAACCCCTTTTCAAAGTCCAAATACACAACATCCACCGCTCTATGTTTATCGTATATATTTATAATGTTGGGAAAGAATTCCAATAAATTGGTTAGAAACAAACGTTGTTTACAGAACAACTTTACAGAATAACTTCCAAGATGATCAACTATTCTATCACGTATTATTGACTTTTAAAGTTTACTAACAATCGAAGTTAAGCTATCGCCCTCTAATTGAGTTTTTATCCCCCTTTATATACACAGAGTATATATATATATATATATATATATATATATATATATATATATATATATATATATTGGTTTCGTATCTTCTTATATAATCTTTTGTCAAGTAAAGTAGATCTTAGACACGGACAAGGCCATCTCCACAAATATATATATATATATATATATATATAAATATAAAGGGTGATCCAGAGAAATGGGACCCAAAAGAAACCCCTGTAACTCTTAAAGTATAAGTCCTTTTATAAAATTATACGCATCATTCGAAAGAGGATAGTTACAAGTTTGTACAGGATTGTATAGGTTTTGACAATACAAGACAAGATAAGATACAAAACAAAATAAAAGTGTTAGTTAAAACTAACCCTTCAAGATGACTGCATGGACTGTGGAACAGCTGCGTTTCATAACTGAGCAATATTATGAGCATGGGAGAAGTGTAGTTTCAGCTCAAAGATCTTTCAAGACAAATTTTCAGATGTCAAAATCACCTTCTAAGAGCTTAAACTACACTTCTTCCATGCTCATAATATTGCTCAGTTATGAAACGCAGCTGTTCCACAGTCCATGCAGTCATCTTGAAGGGTTAGTTTTAACTACCACTTTTATTTTGTTTTGTATCTTATCTTGTCTTGTATTGTCAAAACCTATACAATCCTGTACAAACTTGTAACTATCCTCTTTCGAATGATGCGTATGATTTTATAAAAGGACTTATACTTTAAGAGTTACAGGGGTTTCTTTTGGGTCCCATTTCTCTGGATCACCCTTTATATATATATATATATATATATATATATATATATATATATTATATATGGGATTGAACTCAGAATGGTCCCCTGAGGTTTTATCATGATACACATAGACCGTGCATGGAACAAGGCACTCTTCTCTGAAAATTAAATTCACTATAGTCCGAATAAGTAATGGTAAATGACAAACATTATAGTTTTTCCTATTTCATAATGTTAGACGGACGTGGGCAACTGGTCACTCGCAAAGAGGCCCCAAAAATATGGCTTCCCTCACCAGCTATCTGCAAAGCAGATAGGATCCAGCTCTGGAACAGGATCTTTGGGGCCTCTTTGCGAGTGACCCGTAGCCCACGTCGGGCTAACATCATGAAAAACAAAAACTATAGTGTTTGTCATTTACCATTACTTATTTGGACTATAGTAGATTTAATTTTCCCAGAAGAGTTCCTTGTTCCATGCACGGTTTGTGTGTATTATATATATTAGTGGTGGACCGGATATCCGCATCCGCATCATTTTTAACATCCACATCCGCACTTCTGACTGCGGATGTTATGCGAATATTACCTCTAAGAAATTATGCAATTTACAATTAAATTAGCTTATAAAGTAGCTTATAAGGCCCAGTCATACACATTTCATGTAAAGTATTAATTATCCACTGTACAACAAATTTTCGGTTCAGAAAAAAAACAGGAATAACATTCGATCATTCTTAATATTTCGAGTGTGCTGATTCCAAATCTGAAAATAGTTTTTTCTATCACGTCACGTTTTTTTGTAATGACTGCTTAAAATCTTCACACCAAAAAATAAGAATATATTGATAAACAGATAGGCTTTATCATATGGAATAGTTTAATTATTGCTATACTTCAGCATATATGCACAAAATTAACATAAAACTCTCGTATTATATTGTTTTCAACTCATTATTTGTAATTATGCTGGCGTTTGTGTGATGCTTCTGTTTGGTCACGCTTTAAATTCCAGCAGAAATCGGCCAGCATAGCAGGACTCCACTTCCCTTTGTATCGGCTCTCCATTGTGGCTCTATCCTGGTGGAATCTCTCCCCGTGTTCGTCGCTAACAGCAGATGCGTTTTCCGGAAAGAATGAGAGATGTGAATGCAAAAAATGAATTTTCAATGACATCTTACATCCGAGACGTTGGTATGAGTTGATAAGTTGATCCACAAGTGCAGCATAGTTGTCGTATTTAGTCTTTCCTAGTAGACCGCTGCACACGTTTTTGAATGCACGCCAGGCTGCCAACTCAACCTCATCCATCACCGCTTCAAAGTGTTCGTCTAAAATGAGTTGGCGAATTTGAGGGCCGACGAATATGTCTTCTTTAATCTTGGCATCACTCATTTTTGGAATTTTTCCTTTAGATATTTGAAGGCAGGCTTACCCTGTTTCAACGCCTTTGCAAATTGTTTCATCAGCCCTAGTTTTATGTGAAGTGGCGGCAAGATAACCTTTTCCTTTCGTACTAGTGGTTCGTGAATAACATTGTGAGATCCATGTGAGGAATTGTCTCGCGGCGGCCATACTGAGCGTGTGTAGTGTTCAGACCTTGCTTGGCTATCCCACTTGCATAGGAAACACATGTATTTCGTATAGCCAGTTTGCAATCCATTGAGAATAGCCACAACCTTCAAATCTGCGCAGATAAGCCATTCATGTTCATTGTATTTTATACAGTCCAGAATAAAAGCAACATTGTCATACGTTTCTCTCAAGACGACTGAATGAGCGATCGGAACAGAAGGCATTGTGTTCCCATTGTCTAGCAGTACACCCTTAACACTGTACAGAGACAAATCAATGAAAATCTCCACTGATTCACTTCATAGCACAAACCCAGAGCATCGAAAAGACCATGTATATCAATGCAATAACAAAGATTGTTCTTCACTGTGAAATATTCCTGCAAATCCAAGGAGCGCTTTCGGAATGCTGTAATTCGTACGTCTTCCGCCAGCAGATTCCATTCTTGTAGACGTGAGGCCAGCCAGCAGTTTACTTTGTTGCTTGGTAAGTATTAAATCACGGACCAAATCATTGAGTTCAGGCTGCGTGATGAGGTGTTGTTCTTTCTTGGACTCGACTTGAGCTTCATAGCATTCGCCGTCTGATTCCGATTTGTCAGAGTCTGTGTTATTGGTCGGCATTTCAGCTGGAGGACGAGGGATGGGTATATCTGTAGAATGTTCCACAGGACGCATAGCAGAACGAAGATTTGGGTAGACTATAGCCTTTTTCCCTTTTCTGTTGCAACCTGTAATGTCAGACAATAGACATTGCTGACTACTGAAGATAGTATAATATAATTGTGTAATACATTATGCAGAGCAGGATATGCTAAAATGTGCTAAAAACACCAAATTTGACGTATATTCAGAAAAATACAAGATTCAAACCTGTGATGTTCGTTAAGCAGAAATAGCAATCAGTTGAATGGTCCAGCGGCTCTCTCCATACCATTGGGACACCGAATCCCAGACCAGGACCGGTGCCTTTGAACCATGCAGATAACGAGCTTGTACATCTCACACAGCAGATATGAGGCGCCCAGTGCTTCTCCTGATCACCAACTTTGCATGCGAAGTATAATTCATAAAGCTTTTTCACATGAGAAGTCAACTTCCTTTTATACTGTTTTAACGTTAATGTCCCACAAATATAACAAAAACTGTCTGGCGAATTTTTGCACTCTCTAGGCATTGTAGCATAACATCAATAAAAACCTGTAAAATAAGAAAATGATAGATCAATTTGCAATTTCACACAATATAGACGTTGTCGGTGAAATATACATAATTTGATAGCTGTTATTCAATAATACTCACTTATAGCACCGATTTATGATAAAATATGACTGACAATTTTGTTTTAAATGATTAATGAGAGAAATTTTTCATAAAATCAAAGTGGAAACAGAGCCGAACACCACCACCACAGCATATGCATGACTGAACAAAATGTAAAAGATGCGTTCAGAGAACCAATGGTTCTCAAAATGATACAATGAAATAGGGTCATTTTCATAAAATCGGTGGGTGATACAAATAAATGTGTTATTTTCGCAATCTACGCATATAATTAGCCATAAAAATGACGATCTCATTTCCGTTTTTTTTTCACTGTTGTACAATGTTATTAATGAACAAACAAATATATAAACCTGAAAATATAAATATCTGGTAACACAGAAAATTGAATGAAATTTGTTTCATTGAATTTTCTGTGGCTGAAACTCTTGAGAAAGTTATTATTTTTATCATAATGAAAACATTAATATTAATTTTAATTCTTATGCATTGCCTGCCATAATAGTAATATCACGAAATTTGAAAAATTATGTCATATATTCATAATTCTATATTATATTGATAGATTAACTAAATATCCGCATCCGCGGATATTGAAATTAAAAATCCGAATCCGCATCCGCAGATGTTGAAAAACTGACATCCGGTCCACCACTAATATATATATATATATATATTATATATATATATATATATAAACTGTATACAAACTATAATTAACGAACAATTTTCGACGGTGAAATGAATAAATTTAATTAATTAAAAAAAATGACTCTAATAAACGATATACGTTAATTAATTAATTAATTAATTAATTAATTGATTACCCCTGAGAAGAGAAAGAAAGAAAACGGAAATTTAAATAAAATTTACTTTCTCTCAAAGCGACAGAATTGCCATATTTAAATACGAAATAAAACAAAGAATAAAGAATTAATTTCCATGAATAATGAGTGAGTTACAATGTATCTCTCTTTTAAAAATACGAGAGTTGTACTTAAACAACCAGAGCCATGTTGTTAAAACGAGTATGAAACGAAACAATTACTAATTAATGAATGATTTTAATTAGAGAAAAATTAAATGCGGCTGGAAACCCTATTGTGGCGCTATTTTCAAAATTTGGAATTTTAATAGAAAGGCTTGACAGATATTCCGACCTCCCATTCTTATGCAAAGTAAGAGCTGAATTATGGATAGCTGGAATGTATTCAAAACCAAATGAATTTCGGGGCTCTCCCACTCTTTCAGAAATAAACAACACACACACCACACACACACACACACACACACACACACACACCGCCTAAAAGGGTAGGGAAATCTGTACCAAATTTAGTATACACATTAAGTGAGAACGAGGGTAGGTTTTAATAATACACTCCTCTCTCTTCCATAAACCCGCACGCCTTAGGTTGTGTTTCGGGGGGCTTTTGCTGTATAAGTAGGCTGACCATACGTACCGTTTTGAACGGGACAGTACCGTTTGTTTTATATTTCCTGGCCGTCCCGTCGTTTTAATAAAAATGTCAATTTTGTCCCGGTTTATGTACTTACTTTTTCATGAATACAGAATATTACATAACCCCCGTCCCTTTTTTGCCATCCCAATGTCCCGTTTTTGTCTCAAGGAAATATGGTCAGCCTATGTATAAGGCTAATCGGGCATTTTGGTATATATATATATATATATATATATATATATATATATATATATAAGTAATGATTTCGCTGCTGAAAACATTGATCCTACCAAAACTTGAATACTGCTCAATCTTGAGTCCCCATATTAAAAGGAAGAAATTAATAAACTAGAAGAAATTCAAAGAAATTTCACAGTCAAGATAGATTGATGGCTGCAAAGAACTCAACTACTGGGAAAGACTAGGTAAACTAAATCTGTATTCCCTGGAAAGAAGAAGAAAGAGGTATACCATAATTTACATTAGAGTGGGGTGATAAATAGTGGTATTTTTTTTATTGAATATATTTTGAGACGAAACCATCCTTGTGGTGTTAAGCAGTAAAAAACATTTCCAATGATATATATAATATATGGGTATGTTCATTTTCTACCCCTACCAAGCTTTACATAAACTTTTATGTGTCGCGAGTGAAAAATATAGAGTAATAATCCACATTTTTGGCTGTAGAATGACTTTGCTAGATAAATATGGTCATATAACACAATGAAATGTTTACTTTAATGAAAGGAATCTTGCTTTATATTTGAAAATACATTTGGCAAGCTTATTATACTGATTTAAAAATTAACCCGTCTAATTATATATAAAAATAGCCGAAATTTGACATTTCGCTCTTCTGATAAACATATTTTACCTCTTTCAAAAAATATAAACTGGGCAATGCGTATATGTACAATATACATATGTATCAATCATATGCTCATCATATATTATGGGTATAACATAGCACATGCATTTTACAAACACATTTTGAATTTAACAGTAGCTAGGTCAACTATGGTATAGTAACAATTATGCGATCAAGTGATCTCTGGAACTGTTCCATAGTGACAGATGGGTTCGATGACCGCTTCCCCAGGAGAGCCTTAAGGGATATAGCAAACTCCTTGATGGTCTTGCCACGCCGTTTCTTTGAGGGCAATGTCACCTGAATCCTAAATAAAGGATCAGTTTTGGGCAGACAGGTAGAAGATTCTCGCGCAAACTGGACCTCCATCTTCAGTTTTCTGTTTTTTTGCCCATCACCTTCAGATTGGAGGTACTCGTCAATCTCATCAGAACTAGCAAATGGACCACCCTCTGCTTTCAGCTTTGCCATCATACTGAGACGCTTTCCTTCTTTTTCAATCGCCACAGCCTGTTGTTCACTGGCGACAATGGAGAATTTCTCCTTCATTTTCTTATTCCATGACAGTTTCAGTTCTTTAATATGGGTAGTTTCTTCTGAGAAGCTACGGAATGAGACAAACGATTTCTCTCTCGTTTTTCTGTTTGCTGCATTATTATACTCCTGCTCACTGCTTCAAGCTTTTTGAGTTTGGTCAGACGGTAGTCCACTTTCTCACATGTTTTTTCCATTGCCATATTTCAATATTTGTAACTGGGTTATTATCAACATTGCTGGCTTGCTCTTCGACTGAATATTGAGGTTCAAACTGCTGTGAAATACCATAGTCTCATCGCTATCGAGCGAGAGTAGTTTTAAGCTCTGGCAATATGAAGTCACAGAGCTTGACACATTCTTTCATAAACTATGGGTTTGCTTAAAGAATTAATATAATATCAATACCCAATGGCTGAAAGCCTTAAAAAGTATGTACACATCTTGTGTTTATAACGTAAGAACTAATCATGGGAATACTAAATGGTTCCAGATAAACAGCGGAGTTAAACGGGATGGTATATTACCACCACTTCTGTTCACTGAATATATGGATAAGGTGATAGCAAGATTCAAAGGAAGCAGGGACTGTGACTCATGACAAATAATGGCCTATGCTGATGATCTAACATACTGGCAAATGACAGAGGAGGGATTTCAAGAATCACTACAAGAATGGGATAGCTCTTTCAAGGCAGCTGGAATGGAGATAAATATTAATGAGACCGAAATTACGAAAGTGAGTAGAAGAGCCGAGGAAACTGAATTACAAATTGGTGATCAATATTTGAAAAATGCAAATGAATTTAAATATCTCGGAAGTGTGATAACAACAGAGGGTGGTAACAAAAGAGCATAACTGAAAAAATATCAAAGTTCAGTAACAACAAAGGCACCTTATACCCTATGTTAAAGGACTCCCATGTTCCTTTAAAGAATAAGAAGATAAATATAATTTATGAGACCATAATGTTTCCAACTCTTATGTATGGCTTGGAATGCTGGATCCTAACAACAAGAGACCAAAGTCGATTACAAGAGGCAGAAATAAGGGTTCCATGTAAATTCCACCCAATAAATTCCACCCCCGAAAAATCCACCCAGTAAATTCCACCTATAGTAAATTCCACCCATAGTAAATTCCACCCACAGTAAATTCCACCCGTGGTAAATTCCATCAAAAAATTTAAGAATTTTAACAATTATAACTTTGTTATTTTCTAAAGTCAATTTTTGATAGTCACTGTCCAGTGTTTTCCATCACTGTCCAGTGTTTTCCATCACTGTCCAGTGTTTTTCTGGTGTGTTTTTAGGTGATTCGAATGATTTTGACCATCGTTTCTATAGCAAATCACTTCTTTTTGAGTTAGCGTCATTTTCGTTAGTTTTAACGAAAATATCACAACTAAACCTAACCAATCATCAAGGGTGTACAGTTGACCTAAACTATATATTTTACCAGTTTTTTTTATTTTGCATAAACTTTTTAATAAACTTTAATAAACTGTAAACTTTTTGATAACCCTTTGCGTGGAATTTACCATGGGTGGAATTTACCATGGGTGGAATTTACCATGGGTGGAATTTTCTGGGTGGATTTTTCGGGGGTGGAATTTACTGGGTGGAATTTACGTACAACGGAAATTAAGATTTTTAAGAACCATGTTGGGAATAACCAGAAGGGAAAGAGTCCGAAACACCAGAGTAAAAAAGATTATAAATGTGAAACCCATAAAATAAAACAGAAAATTCACAATTGAGATGGTTTGGCCATGTAAAGCCATGAACAATAACACTGTGTAACACTGATTCTGTTTATTAGAATTTTTTATGTTTTTATAAGCATTTGTGGGCGCTGAGTCCAAATCTGGCCTTGGTTTGTGTGTATTACCAATGGTTTCAGAGATAATCCATTTTTCATGTTTTACCAGTATAATGTTATTATGGGCGCAGCAATATCAGAATAATCAGGAATTGTTGAGAACAATCCGGATGTTCATTGACAGTTTCTTGCTCTAGAAATTGCCCGAAACTTCCACTGTGCTATATAAAGAAGAGCGCAGAGTCTGAGAAGTCAGTAAGTGTGAGCACAGAAAGAAAGCAGGTTGTTTGTCTGATGGTTACCAGCACTGAGGTACTGTGTTTCTGTGCTTCTCTGTGCTGACGATTTGAGTGTTATCGATCCTTTTTTATTGCGAACATTATTTCAGTGTTGTGAATACATTTTTTTTCTGGAATCTGTAATCTGTTGCAGATTTAATAACTGCTCTCTCTATATCTGCAGGTTATGATTAATGTAGTACAGTTTGGTAAAGAGAATGGCAACTAGAGCTTGTAAACACTCGCCGGATATATTCTGCTACGTTTGTGGGTATTACATAGGCCCCAAGCAAGTATCGCACATGTGAAAAGCACCAAGTTCTGGATCGCGTATCGGCTCTATTTTGGTATGTCTATGGGTGACCAAGATAAGCCCTGGGCACCCCATGTGATCTGTGGAAGCTGCCGCTCCACACTTGAAGGGTGGCTGCGGGAAGTACGCAAGGCAATGCCCTTTGCGGTACCCAGAATATGGAGAGAACCAAAGAGCCACCACGACGATTGCTACTACTGCATGGTAGATATTTCTAAGTACAGGAAAGTTAAAGGAAGGCAGACTCTTCAGTATCCAAGCATAGCGTCGTCCATAGCTCCTGTACCACATGGCGAAGGTCTTCCAATAACACGTCCACCAGAACAGGTATCTATCCATTACTTTACCTTCTGTATTTACAGACTGTGGGTCACTATGTGTCGATTTTTCTTAGTGCTGATGCTCTTCTACATATATAGCTATGCCTATATTTTGTTTCTTTGCTTTGTAGGTTGAAAATGAGGATGCAGCTAGCTCATCTGAGATATCGGTTGGTGAGGACAGTCATGATGATGAAGAATATACAGTAACTTTCAGTACAAACCCTCACTTTCCAAATCAGAGGGAATTGGACGACTTAATTAGAGATTTGGGTCTGACGAAATCAGGGTCTGAGCTTCTGACCTCCAGACTCAAAGAGTGGAATTTGCTTGGAGAAGACTGCAAGAGCACTGTATACCGAAAGCGATATGAAGAGTTTGCAAGGTTCTTCGATGTCAATGGCTCTCTCTGTTATTGCAGCGAGGTTAATGGTCTATCCATCTATACCAGTTGCACATTCTGTTCAAATGAAAGAGGACTGTGAAAATGTCAAACAACTGCTCACTCAAATCAGGTATGAACAATATAACTGGGACGTGTGTGGTGATTTCAAAATGATTGGTTTCCTGTTAGGTTTACAAGGAGGGTGTACTAAATATTCATGTTTTCTTTGCCTGCGGGATAGCAGTGCTTCAACTGAGCACCATAAAATAGTTCAGTGGCCTCCACGTGAAGGACTGCAACCAGGAAAGTACAATGTACTCAGGGAACCTCTTGTGAAGCCTGACATAGTTCTGCTACCACCTCTCCATATTAAGTTGGGTCTAATTAAGCAGTTTGTAACTGCGTTAGATTTTGGAGGGGAAGTTTTCCAACAGATTCGGGTCATGTTCCCTAAACTCTCTGAGGACAAAGTCAAGGCTGGCATGTTTGTAGGACCACAAGTCAAGGCGCTGTTGAATTCAAAGAACCTTGAAGCCAAGATGACTCCGATCGAAAAAGAGGCTTGGTGTGCTTTCCGTGATGTGGTTCGTGGGTTTTTAGGCAACCATAAAGCACCAAACTATAAGGAGTTAGTGTCAAACTTGATTAAGTGCTATAGCAAAATGGGGTGCCGTATGTCTTTAAAATTACACTATCTGCATTCACATCTAGACTTTTTTCGTGATAACCTGGGCGATGTGAGTGAAGAACATGGCGAAAGATTCCATCAAGATATTCAAACGATGGAGAAAAGGTACCAGGGCCATTGGGATGCTTCCATGCTGGGAGACTACGTATGGTCACTGATCAGAAAAGATAAGAATGTTCATACGCGGAAGTCGCGTTCTTCAGTGCATTTTTAAGGAACGCACACTGCATAACGAGGCTTGTTATTCTCTTATCGGTTCTCCTCATGATATATATTATATCCTTTGTACTATTTTGGGTTTGTCAAACAATTTTGGCTCAATAAACATTAATTTCCAATAGTGTTTTTATTTTCAGAAAATATTTATGTTAGTCTTCTTTATATACTTTACCATATGAAAAGTGTGATAACCTATATTTTTGAAACGGTTGATGATAGAGCAAAACCAATATAATTTTTGAATCAGCGCCCCGAAATCATTAAGAAACGACAGAAAAATCACAATAAACAGAAAATTTTTCAAATTTTGTTACCTAGTGTAATAGAACTGCTAAGAAGAGTTGGAGATGGAACCATGAGGGTAGAAGGCCAGTGGAGAGGCCAAGAAACTTTCCAGATTCGGAAGAACTAACGGAGAGTGGTTTTATGATGGAAAGAAGTGCCTAGGAAAGAAACTATTTCCGCTGACAGGTGTAAGGTAAGTAAGTTTTAGAAAGGGCATCATAAAGTCTAATCTGTGTTCTCAATTGTTGTTGTTGTTTAGCCGATCAGCCCACCCTGATCGAGCAAGCCGGCGGCACGCAGGTAACCGATCGCCCTCACCGGAGTGGACCAGAGGTTCAGCGCACCAGTGATGTTGTGTTGTGTTCGTTGTTGTGCGAGAGCGGTACAGTCTGTCATAATGTGTTCAATTGTTTGTGGTGTGTCCTGGCACAGGTGGCAGGTGTCGTCTATGGAGTTGTCTAGTCTGTGTTTATATGTCCGTAAGTTGGGGTGATGTCCACATCGGAATCGTGCTAAGTTAACTCGATCCGACCTGCTCAGGCTGATCTCTGACCTGTTAATGGGTGGCGGCTTCGCACCTAGGACCGCATTCGGACCGAGTCGTGTCAGTGCTTTGTGGGTTAGGTGTGTGTATGTGTTTTCTGTACTGTGTGATGTCTGTGGGGCGTGGTATGGAATGGAGTATTTGGTTATAATGTCTCTCTGGTGTTACCTTAATGGTGCGAGGTGTTGGTGCATGATTGTACATGTAGTGGCAAGGGTGTTGTGGGTTAGTTGTCGCTGCTGCCATGAATTGTGTTCCCCTCATGTCTAAATGTTCCCTGTGTTCTCAGTTGGTAGAAATAGCTTCAATTATATGTTTTTATCGAGTTTATGATCATATATATGGCCTACATAAAATTCCTACATAAAAAAAAATATATATACAGTAATACCTTGAACATCTTTGTTTTGACCATCGTCGTTTTGCGCTTTCGTTGTTGCTATGCTTGCGACTAAGATTTATAACATCATCGTCTTGGTTTTGCTATTTCGTCGTCTTACGCCTGGCAGCATCACCCTTCCCCCTTTTCATGTTTAATAGAAGGTTTAAATTGAACAGTAGACAAATGTTTTGCTTAAAAATAATTGAGGGGTCCCGCGTCTTAAGGTACTTAAGCGCCAAAATTAAAATTCGCCAGAAATCGCCTCCAAAGTTCAGCAATATTCTCGCAATAGTATCTCTGTTATTAATTGAGCTAGAACGTTCATTTTTAGCTAAATTAGAGTTCTAAGTATGCTAATGAAGATGTTGATGAGTTTTTGGAATAGATTTTCATATTTTATATTTTATATATATATTTTTTAAATTTTTTTATTTTCTTATTATGCCGAACTTTGGGTGAACTTTTGGCTGGCGATAGAGGGGAAAAAAGTAGTTCGCTTCATAAGGTTTTCAACCATACTTCTAGTGTCGTAAGGTCATTATAACCCAAACCACGCGATAGAGGAAGGGTGAAAATAGTGATATCCATCAAAAACACGTTTTCGCCTGTGGTGGCGCTTAGGTACCTTAAGACGCGCGACCCCTCAATTTCCAATTTCATTTTTTTTGTTCGTATTATATATTTCCATGTTTAAATAAAAGGTTTCAATTGAACAGTTACTTATTGATGTTTTTCCCGTGATTAAGCTGTTAAAACGAGTGTATTTGTACTGTATTCACAAAAAAAATCTGAGAACGGAACCTCTTATTTCCCATGTTACATTCCTTGAACATCGTTGTTTTGAATATCGTCGCCTTTTCCAGGAACGCATTAGCGACGATGTTCGAGGTATTGCTGTATATATATATATAAAGATACAAATATGTAGCTCGGTGGTGTAGTGGTTAACGTCGCTCACAATGAATCTATCGGCCCGTCATCGAGGCCCGGTGACGGCAGGCGAAGAAGTGCAAAATTTTGTTTTTCGTGTATAAAAAGTTAATAAGCTGAGAGGACATCACATAGGGGATGTTTTGCACTGGGGGACTGACTAATTTCCATGTGTAGAGAAGGTACAGTAAAAATTTCATACTTTTATTTTAGTTAATTAAAAAAGTGTAAGATATTTAAAAAATCACCCAGTATATGATTGTATGAGGTTAAGTTCAATGTAAATTGTAAGAGAAGACGTCAGCGTGTTTGTCCCAGAAGAGATCGTTATATTGGTTCAGATTATGAACAATCTCTCTCTCTCTCTCTCTCTCTCTCTCTCTCTCTCTCTCTCTCTCTCTCTCTCTCTCTCTCTCTCTAAATGCAAAAAACTTCACTTTTTTTTTACGTGAAGGTCAAAATATGATAATTAAAACCCACTCTAATAGACAGAGTTTATTTCCACAACAGTTTCGATGCCCACTGGCATCCTCTTCGGGTGGATACAGAAAAACGAATGAACTAAAACAAGAGGGAAAACAGTCCAGGGACCATTAAGAAATTCGCACCTAGGTTAGATCCCGTTCTCTCGACACTGGAAGGGCATTTTTATTAAAGGGACCCGCTTATAAGGTCATTCGCACAAATTTAAAACTATCTTCTTTTACTATGCATACAGATTCTATTATTTTTTTTTACATAATTATTACATTTATTATTAAATTTATTACATTTAATATTGCATTATTATTTATTACAGAAATTATAAATTTATTATTACATTGATTATATTTATTACATTGTTGTTTATTATACAGAAACTGTAAACCGAAAAACGAATGAAAAAGGCGAGAAGGAAACAATCCAGAGACCATTAAAGAATTCGCACCTAGGCTAGATCCCGTTCCCACGACCCCAGAAGGGCATTTTTATTTTTTTTTATTTTTAAGGGTCCCGCTTATAAGTACATTCGCACAAATTAAAACTATCTTTTTGTTCTATACATACAGATTCTATTATTTTGACATAATTACTGCATTTATTATTGCATTTACGTTTTTTAACATTTATTATTATTACCTTCACACTAATTATTACATTTATTTTATTATCTTTATTATTACATTTATATTTATTTCCACATTTATTACTTCTATTATTACATTTATATTTACGTTTATTATTCCATTTACATTTTATCGGAAAAAAAAAAACGAATGAACCAAAAGCGAGTAAGGAAACAATCCAGAGACCTTTAAGAAATTCACACTTGGGTTAGAACCCGTTCACCCAACGCTGTAAGGGATTTTTTGACCAAGAATCTCATTAAAGGGTTCACCTTATAAGTACCTTCGCAATGCAATATTAAATGTAATAAATTTAATAATAAATGTAATAATTATGTAAAAAAATAATAGAATCTGTATGCATAGAACAAGAAGATAGTTTTAAATTTGTGCGAATGTACTTATAAGCGGGTCCCTTTAATAAAAATGCCCTTCCAGTGTCGGGAGAACGGGCTCTAACCTACGTACGAATTTCTTAATGGTCCCTGGACTGTTTTCCCTCATGTTTTTGGTTCATTCGTTTTTCTGTATCCACCCGAAGAAGATGCCAGTGGGCATCGAAACTGTTGTGGAAATAAACTCTGTCTATTAGAGTGGGCCCTCTCTCTCTCTCTCTCTCTCTCTCTCTCTCTCTCTCTCTCTCTCTCTCTCAAATTGGAGCTCGTCCTTTAATAGGATTCATAGAGGAAGAAATTTAAATTATGATACAACTTGGCGTCAACGAGCGTCAACTGAGCCGAAATTCGGAGAGACGAGGCGGCTTTAAAGGCGTCTTCTGTCGCATCTGATGACTTTGACGCCTTTGACGCCTTTAACGCCGCGCACAAACTGACGGGTCTGACTCGTCTGTCAAGCTCGAATCGAAAATGAAGAAACACTTTGCCAGAATTTTATTATTTGCCTTGACTTAATAATAATAATTGAAAAACTGGTTACAGTTACTTTAAGATTGCGTTTATATACTGTAGGCCAAACCTTACTTTAGTTACCTGTACTGTGATGATAACGAACTTTAACTTAAGCCAAAAATAAAAGTGTTAAATCGGGCTGAAAATTAACCTTTTTTTATATAAATTATATTAGTTGGAATTCATTATATTTTAAGTGTTTTAAATGGAATACCATGAAGAAAACTTGTCACGTCTCTGTGACATCGTTACCCGTTCGTAAACTACTACGGTCGATAGCTAAAATCCAACATTGTGTTGGGTTCCTTCATGTCGCACTTCCCTGACCATCTATATAGGATGTCCCATAAGTCTCTATCTATTTTGCAGAAATAGTGATATTTTGATCTTTTTGCGGAAGCTATGATTGAAGATGGATCTTCGTGAATGTGTGGCAGTGGTTACACTTCGACTTCGATGCAAGACATGCAACGAGATTAGAAAACACCTCCAAAGATTTCATAAACCTGGACTTACAGACAAAGCATTCCGTGAGTTGGTAAATAAGTTTAAAAGAACAGGATCCGTCAATGATGAGGCGAGATCTGGACGTTCAGGTACTTCTCAGGAAAATGTCGAATCGATAAGAGAAGCTATTGAAAGGAGTCCTAGATGGTCAACCCGCAGAGCATTACGTGAACTGAACATACCCAAATCAACTCTTCGCAGGATTTTGAAATTTACCCGAAAAAAGAAATGTTATCACATTTAAGTGCTGCATAATTTACACGAAGAGGATTATCCTAGACGAGCAGCCATGTGTGCTGAATTGGTTGAACAAATTAGGAATGAGGATTTAATGGATCACATTCTCTTTAGTGATGAAACCACTTTCGACGTCTATGGAAAAGTGAATGGACACAATTACGACATTTGGGCTAGTGACAATCCAACTGAGTTCCTGGAATGGGAGAGAGATTCTCCTAAAGTTAATGTCTGGATGGAATGACAAAATCAAAGATTTAGAGGTCCCTTTTCTTTGCAGAGGTTACAGTGACAGGATCAATTTATCTTGACATGCTTTAGCAATTCTTAGAGCTCCAACTTCTTTCAGATGGCATTCTCAACACGGTTGTGTTTCCACAAGATAGGGCTCCTTGTCATTACGCAAACATCGTTCAAACCTACCTCAATGAACGTTTTCCAAATCGCTAGATTGGGCGTGGTGGAAATAGGCCGTGGGCGGCAAGATCTCCGGATATGATGTCCCTAGATTTCTTTGCATGGGGTTTTATAGAGTTTGATGTACACAAAACAAGAATGGCAGACAGGGGCGTCGTGCAAGGAAAAAAATTAGGGATGTCCACTACGGCACTACCCCCCTCCCTTATAATTTTCATGTTTAACATTTTGCTTTGAGGGGGCCTGCAGCCCCACCAGCCCCCCTGTATTCGCCTATGACAGATCTCTATCGTTTTGATATTTGTGGTGTCCTCTGGTATGCAAGAAAAAGTTTTTGGAAAAAAAATTGGGCTGCCGGAGTCTTTAAAAATTTAAAAAGCAACAAAACAAACAATGTCCTAAGGTAATGAATAAGGATATATATTTAACTATGGATATACAGTATATAACCACGTGCAATAACTACACAGACAAAAGGAAAAGTGATACTGCGATTTATTATTAAATAACAGATTATCAAAGTGAATGTTTTGACGTCATAAGTGAAGTTCTACCGGCGCAAAGCAAGGTTCCAAAACATATCCAGAACATAGCCTAAACTTTTTTTGGCTCATGCCACGACTGACAAATTCTTCTCGGTGCTTGTACCCTTACCTTTACGTTCAAAAGGAAGCACAATACAATTTTTTAAACTTGAAAACCCATTTTACAAACGACGACTGCGTCAAACAACGATCTATGAAAGTAATGCACACATAACAAACATATGTAACGCCTTACGTATCTTGTGTGATACCAATCGTTGAGGGAACTCCGACTTACCCCGGGCTTCCCCGGGCACCTGGGGCATGAGGCCACTGGTGGCAGACCTGCAAGATTTGCGAAACCGCATTGCTGCCACAGCAGGAAGACAACAGCACAGATGTTGGTGAATGTCTTCCATAATACAGCTAACAGATTTCAGACATGCAGAGACATGAATGGTGCTCATGCCGAAGCTAATACCTGAATTTGATATATATGTTAGTGGCAATAAGCGAAATCCAGCATTAAGCTTAATGCCTAGGCACTAAGCTGAAAGCTAAGAATGCATATAATCATTACTACTATAATTTAGCAAATGTGTGTGTGTGTGTGTGTGTGTGTGTGTGTGTGTGTGTGTGTCCGCAGAAAAATCTTTTACGTTTCTGAACCGATTTCGACCAAACTTCATATGGTGGATAGGGGTGATGAGTAATAAACGAAAATATATGTTTGACCAGCCTCCCCCCTCCACCAATTACTGGGCCGTACCGCAATAAAACTATAGAAAAGAACGCAGCCACGAAAATCTTGGGCTTCACATTGTGTCAAGATTTGTGAAGCTTAAGATTTTCATGACTATAGTTTTATCGACCAAATAATTGAACCCCCAATTACTGTCGGTTCACTTATTTGATCAATAAAACTATAGAAAAGAACGAAGTCATGAAAATCTTACGCTTCACATTGCCGCCCATAATAATATGTTGCTACAGTCTTTCATCAGAGTCAAGAATAATGGAACGTAAGAGGGAACAAGGTACATTAATGTCACGAAAAGAAGCTGATGCCCAGAGGAAAAGAAACAAGCGACAAGATCCAAAATTTAGAAATCGGGAACGTGAGAGAGATGCTTAAGCACATAGGTCAGTGCGTAAAGATGATGATTATCGTGCACAAGAGCAACAGGCAAACACTCAGGCACATCTATCATTGCGTGAGGATGATGATTATCAGGCTCAAGGACGACAGGGAGATGCTGAAGCACACCTTGTCTATCGGTTAGATCTGCTGAAACGCTCCTTGGCTAAAAATCAAAAGATTGGTACATTTTTTGACATAGCCTTATTCGGAGAACATGAATATCGAGAAGAATAAAAAGCTCATGTTCTCCCTAGCTTGTACAGTTCTGGCTGTGTTTGCCCAGAATGCAAAGCTCTGTGTTAGAACGAAGAAAGACCTGGCATCTGTTGTGAAAAGGGAAAGTTACTCATAAATCTTTGAGGGAATACCCTGATGTTTTCAAGCAGGTGCTTCAAGAGAAGCAATTCTTGGATAACATACGCCAGTACAACAATGCCTTGGCTATGGCCTCGATCGGAGTACAGGAGCATCAAATGCCAGGATTTAGCCCTATTTTCAAACTGCAAGGAAAAGTCCACCATTTCATTAGATCCCTACTACCACCAAGTGATTCAGATGCCCCAAAGTTTGCTCAAATATTCTTTCATTCATTCATTCATTTATTCATTCATTAAATCCAGTCCAGCTCCCTCTTTCTTTCCTGAATCGACATGTTCATAATGGGTTTCTTGGCGACAAAGAGCAACCGGCCACTCTGTTGCCCATTCAAATAGTGTTCAAATCTGTTGTTTTTCCATATTATGTTCTTGTGGTTTTATATTCACCTTTGGGTGCTAACTGACTGTCTATTTCCTTCGAATGAAGACTATTTTTGGAATAAATAATCTTTGGTTAGAAGGGAAGAAGACATCCCTCTTCAAACTCTTCCGCAGCAGTAGAACTTTCGCATTCTAAATACCGCAATTACTAACCCCGGATCGTTATTTTTTTTTATTTCTAACTCGGAATTCACTTTTCATCAACCCAGACAAGAGGAGAAACAAATTCTTCTTCATCACCCCCACCCCCCTCCTGAAAATTTGTTCTGGAAAAATCTGGATTTCACATGAAATGAACTTTTTTCTTATCTATGATCTATTATTTCTCTTTATTTAGAGCTCTTTATCTTCCCTCTATCCACTTAATTATCCTCTGATGCTTCGCTCTGCAATTTTTCTCCCCTTCAACATATACTGACTCTTCGTCTCTTCCAGTTTTCAGGAAGAGCAATATAATAAATATTAATTTTTAGAGAAGTTTCCTCAAATATTTAAAAACCATGATTTATCTTGCTAATTACATACATTGTTTAATGTTTTATATATTTCTGCTTTGAATTCCCTCTACCAGTGATAGCCCGTTAAATGCTAAATCAATAGCGACGTTTTATTTATTTCTATAATAATTACTTTTTTTAATGGCAGACGGTTCCTGAAATCTTTTGTCCAGAAAAAGACATTTGAAGGACGACAGAACCTCCAATTTCCTTTTTATGTTTGTTATATATATATATATATATATGTGTGTGTGTGTGTTTGTGTGTGTGTGTGTGTGTTTGTGTGTGTGTGTATACGGGGCTACAATAAACCTTAGCCCCCCCCCGCCCATGGCCTAAACTATTAGAGGTACAGTAAAACTAAACATACCTTACAAAAGAGAATTTAATCTTGCATTTAATGAGAAACAATTAAAACTTGGTGTTCCCGCCATTGGCTTCCAAGACAGCCTGAATTCGCTTTGGGTAGCTTGCCAAAAGTGACGTGAATAGATCTTGATCGTCATGCAAGTTTGCTAAAACAGTTTCAATGTGTTGCGTCATTGTATCCTTCGAAAATCGATTTGCTGCAGGTTCTTGAAACAAGAGACATTCAACGTTGTCCTTTATAACTGATCCAATGTGTTCACAGACGTTCAGGTCAGGAGAATTTCCTGGCCATTCTTCATTTCCAAAGAAATCGATCTCATGGTTCCGCAACAACTGTTGAGTGGCTAATGCCTTAAAGCAGGGGGCCTTATCGTGCAGAAGTGTGACCTGATCGACATCCATAACATTGTTTGGGTTTCTTAGAAAAGGAATGACATGCTGGGATAGAATAATATCACGAAAATACTGTCCATCACAACTCTGACCATTTGGCTTCAGCACCCACATGAGCTTCTTTGCAGTGAACAAAACAAACACACCAACACAGTCTGGACTTTTTAATAATTCGCGATAATGTTCATTGTCATCGATTTCATCTGGTGTTGTGGCCCACACTCGATCATTTTGGTAGTTAGGCCGACGTGTTACGTAAACAAAAAATTCATCGGAGACAGCTAAATGCATGAAATCATCCACATCCCAATCTTCAAGATAATGGGCAAACCACATTCTGTCATCAATGTTAAGTTGAGTTTTTCTTGGCTTTGGAAGTTCATGCCAAGGCTTTAAACCTTGCCTATGACGGTACAGTCCAATGATCTCACCACTAACGATCTTTCCTCACAACACTTCGATCTCTCTAGAAAGTTTAGCACAGCCGTTTTTCCGCTTACGCGTACCGCTTTCAATGATGTCCTTTGTTTTCTGAGAGAGTGGCAAATTTGGGCGCCCAGATTTGGTTGTATCCATTTCACATTCATCCAAAGTTTTATTCCAATTTCTTTTGACGAAGTCCTCACTTCTTCGCAACTTTTTGGCAACCCATGAACGTGTTATAAAGGTGGCTCCAGCATCACGAGCTTCCCGAAATGTTATTGCTCGTATGCGATCTATCACACGTTGCCTCTCCGAATCACCAATTAATTGAGAAGCCATTATATTATCACTTTATCAGTTAGAGTAATTTTAAAACCTGCAATAAATAAAGAATTTTATATTTTTATAATCACTAAAAACTATTTCGATATAAGTAAACATGTAAGCTGAAAATGGGGGGGGGGTAGCTAAGGTTTTTTGAAACCCCTTATATATATCATATGTATGTGTGTGTATATATATATATATATATATATATATATATTATATATAATATATATATATATATATATATATAATATATAATATATATGATGAATAAAACCACGAAGGGAAAAGAAACACAAAGTGGTGCTCAAGCGCTTTCGTCTAATGACATCATCAGGAACACTGAACACAGTGTTCCTGAGGATGTCATTAGACGAAAGCGCTTGAGCACTACTTTGTGTTTCTTTTCCCTTCGTGGTTTTATTCATCATAAATATTTTTCACGTGTCACTTTCGTGAAATAATTTTCATAATATATATATATATATATACACACACTCTTCACTTAAATTACATTAGCCTCTGTGTGACTACCTCGTACACCATTCTCCTCCTGAAATAGGGCATGTGCTCCTGAGTAAAGGTAATCTGTCTGTCACGAGACAGACATTCAGCAAATTCACAAGAAAACATCCCACAATCGGAGCCATTCATTTGTTGAGGAATATCCTTCACATTTTGTGTTATAAGAGTACTGACATCAAAAGGGGATTTCTTCTTATCTTGGTGCTCGCTATCCAGATATTTCTTTAATTCTGATAGACACTTGTGGTTGTCTCCTAGCACGGAATCATAATAGCGGATACTTTTTGACCTGAAATCGATGGTCTCTAAGCACCAGCGCACCCCCAGATGAACAGGAACCAACAAGAGCTCGTTAGAAAAAATGTTCACCTTCTTCGTCCACCTCCTCACAGACCCATATCCCATTTTAGCGAGCTTACTATAGAAGAAAGTATTGAAGGCGTAAACAGGTGGCTAATTATCATTCTGGCCTCTTTCTACAAGCATGTTCATATAGAAGTTAATCACTTCATCATTAAGCCAGTTAAGACCGGCGAGTGTGTGCAAATCCCTACTTGTAATCTGGATATTAAACTTGTCAGCCAAAACCTGTCCCAAAGGCCCTCCTTTGAATGCTCTTTCGATCATAGTCTCTATCTCTGGTGTCAACTCTGGGAATTCTTCCTCCGCTTCATCTGTGACTTCTGTAACTCTGTTCGGGTATTTGATGTCCGGTTGAGAAATTCTCTTGGCCACTTTCTCCAACAGATCCTTTTCGCATTCCTTACGAGATTCTTCGCACAGTCTCTTCGTTTCAGAGATAAATTGAACATCGGTGTCCGTTTTATTCTGTTTATTTTTGTAGTACTCCATATTCTTCCATGACACAGAAAATGAAGCTGCCTACCGTATTGTTCACAATGATACGAGTAGTCTCCAGCAAGAAACACTCTATTTTGCAGGAATGGCTGCATGAAAATAATCCATACATGAAATCACTCAAAGCAGCACTTGAGCTATTCCATTCAGATGAGGAGGTGAAAATTGTTCTGGATACCATACACAGACCATCTGGAGAACGCTCACGGAGGTATAATCTGCCATAGTCAGCGAAGTTACTGTGATCATGCCTGGCGATCATGAGAATAATCTTGATGCGGTGCTCCATGAGATAGATGGTGGTCCGCAAAGAGTTAATGAGCTCCACAGACGCTATGATCCCTTGCACTATATAATTCTTTCCTTTTCGGGAGGAAGGATACAAGATCAGCATTTCTCATGGCAAAGGACGAGGCAAAGTGTCTGCTTCTGATTTTGCTCGCTTCCGACTGCAAATTAGGGATCCAAATGAGTACTTCAACCAGGTGCCCAAAGCTCAAAGACTTACCCAGCAGTATGCATGTGACCAGTATGCCAAAGCCGAATCAGGAAGATTGCAGTGGTCAAAAATACATCAAAAGGAAATTCGAGCTGAAAAATATAAAGGTTTACTGGATGCAGTGAATCACAATGAGGCTGGAACAAAAATAATTCTGTCACCAACAATTTATGGCTCACCAAGGTGGTATGCAGATGCCTTTCAGGATGCCATGGCAATTGTCAGGTCTTTGGGAAAGCTAGATCTCTTTGTTACATTTACCTGCAACCCACGATGGTTAGAAATAGCTCAGTCATTCTTTTCTGGTGAGCAGCCCAGTGACAGGCTAGATATAACAGCACGAGTCTTTCACATCAAGCTGAAGGAACTGCTGTTAGATCTCACCAAACGTGCAGTCTTGGGCAAAGTGGAAGAATATTGTGCAATGAAAGAGGACCAGAAGAGGGGCCTCCCACACTGTCACATTCTGCTAATACTAGCTAATGAGGATAAGCCATGAGAACCATATAACATTGATCGCATTGTCTCAGCAGAAATACCTGATCAGTCAGTGAATCCTAAATTGTACGAGACAGTAACAAGAAAGAACATTACGAAAGAATAAATCAGCACTCACCTTGCATGTCAAGTGATAATCTCCATCTCTGGTGTCAACTCTGGGAATTCTTGCTCCGCTTCATCTGTGACTTCTGGAACTCTGTTCGGGTATTTGATGTCCAGTTGAGAAATAGTCTAGGGTGTCCCAATTTGTTTCTTAACACGACCTGACCACTCGTGTCATGCCCGGATGTGGTTTGGGCTAAAGCATTGGCTTTGTGATTTTCAACTCGATCAGATGATATTTAGAGGTCCCGACGTTTGATGACATTTTTTTGGTTTTCAGAATTGATCATTATGGCGTTGACAAGATCAAACATCAAGTTGTGGCTTCTTCAGAGGTCTCCGATAGCAGAGCTGGCTAAATCTCGATTACCAAGTAATATGGACGTGTTGCTCCTTTTCTTCTACCATCACCGCGACCAAAAGAAGACAGATTCCAACAGTGTCAAGGCTGTAATATCGGCTGTATTAGAAATCTGGGCTAGAGCCAACTCGAATCTGGCAACAACCTCCGTTCATTCCTCGACTAAACTGAAAGCTTTGGTTCAGAGGTATCGAAATTTGCATAAAAACAAGAACAAGACTGGAATGACTTACAATATGCAGCGGGATGTATTCTTGGCTGATATGGAGGATATTTTTGATGTCGCCCGCTCAGACGTTCTGGATCGGGGAAATATCCCTCTTGAAGACAAGGAATTCCTCATTTCCCAAAGGGCAGATCGACATACGAGTTACATGGGAGGTGAAGATAGAAAATATAATGCAGCCACAATGAAAAGACAGGAAAGGGAAAGAGCTCTTGAGCGGGCACACCGGCGTCAAACGGAGGAGGCTCTAGCTGTAGGAGTCACAGAAGAGGCTACCGACAGCAGTTCTAGCACATCGTCAGCTGACAGTGGAAACGAAGCCGTCACTTGTGGATTTAAACCTTCGAAAGCTCCCAAACGTGACAGACTAAAAGAAAGTCTGAGTGATCTTGACCTGGCAGCAACTTGGGATCGCGAGGGCCTTTCTGTTCGACAGGCAACATCAGCGTTTGCTGCGACTGCAAAATCCCTAGCTCTCGGTCCTGACAGTGTTCCATCAAAGAGCACGGTTCATCGCTTCCGACAAAAGGCCCGTACAATGATAGGGACCAATGTTATTGGCCACCTCGAGCAGCTTCCACCTCGACTGCAGATCCACTGGGACACAAAGATACTCACTGACATCGAACAGGAGGGTAAGTCAGTCGATCGGATTGCTGTTGTGGTGACTGGGGATGGTGTGGAAGAGCTATTAGGAGCACCGAAAATAATAGACGGCACAGGACAGCAAATGGCAAGCGCAGTCCATCAAGCGCTCACCCTAGTCGGAATTGAGGACAAGATCATAGGCATGGTGTTTGACACGACGGCATCAAACACAGGGATAGTGCAAGGTGCGTGTGCGCGTTTGGAAGCGGCATTGGGAAGATCTCTTTTATGGTTTGCTTGCCGTCATCACGTTCACGAAGTGATTCTCAATGATGTCTTCGTTGTGTGCCTAGGAACACCACCAAGTCCTCAAATCCCACTTTTCAGGAGATTCAAGGAGGCCTGGCCATCAATGAACCACTGTCAGTTGGATGCATTTGACAAGGACGAGGTGGCTAAAGCCTTCATAAATGACAATGCTTGCCTTTCACAAATGCGACTTGAGGTAATAGACTATCTCCGCGATGCCCTAAGAAGTGGTAATCATCCTCGAGAGGATTATGAAGAACTTCTTCGACTGAGCCTCTTGTACCTCGGAGACGACGTAGGACGTTACAAGCTTCGGCCTCCAGGGGCTTACCATCAGGCCAGATGGATGGCCAAAGCTATTTACTGCCTGAAAATAGCATTACTGCAGTCCCAGTTCTCCGAACTTCGTCTCCAAGAACTGCAAGGGGTTCGCCGTATGGCTCTCTTCGTGAGCCTTGTTTATACGTGCGTCACTGGCACGAGGCTTCTATCGCCATCAAATCTCCCAAAAATGACGTTAGGCTGTGCAATCTTCTTGTAGGTTACCCTGACAAGGACGTTGGAAACAGCTTACCGGGCTGTGCTCCGTCATCTGTAGTATATCTCGGAGGACTTAATCTGTCTTGCACTGTTTGATGACAGAGTTGACGACAATGAAAAGCGTAACATGACGGCTAACCTGAAAAAGCGCCCTGGGAAAGGACTCAAACGGGTCCAAGCAAGGGACTGCAAGTGGATGGCCGTTTAAGTCCGTGGGTGACGAGTCGATCCACCACAGTCTTCCAGTTTCTCCAAGTTGAGCCCACGTTCCTCACCAAAGACCCTGAAACATGGCCTACTGACGAAAACTACCGTCTGGCAAAGAGCCGAGCTGCAGAACTGATGGTGGTCAATGATGCAGCAGAGCGAGGCATCGCCCTCATTGAGAAATACACAAGCAAACCTCTGTGCCGTGATGAAGAAGACCTCCAGTTCCTCCTTCGAACTGTCCACTCACACCGACGGAATGTGAGCCGGAAGGGAACAAAAACGGATCTCATGAAACACGTGTTTAGTTAAAATGCATAAATGTGATGCTTTGAAATTATTGTTTGTGTGTCAAGATTAAAATACATGTTTATTTTGTATAATCATCTTTGTGATGGAACTTTTGAGAGAAATATTTCAGTTAATTTGCCTTTCAGTTAAGAGGAGAAATAAAGTGTTCAAAGTTCGGGACCTTTAAATTTCCTTCGATCTCTCTGAAATTTTACAGGAAGACTTCTAATGGGAAACATCAAAAGAGCGCAACACGAGCGGATTTGTATCCCGAAAATTATTTTGGCCCCCTATGAGTTTGGGACACCCTAGAGAAATACTCTTGGCCACTTTCTCCAAGAGATCCTTTTTGCATTCTTTACGAGATTCTTCGCACAGTCTCTTCGTTTCAGAGATAAAATGAACATCGGCGTCCGTTTCATTCTGTTTATCTTTGTGATAAACATCTCGAGTGACAGCATGTTTGTGATAAACATCTCGAGTGACAGTATCTCGATGTTGTTAGAAAGGTTTTCCAAAAATTTGCAAGGAGCACACGGTTGTGACTGACTCAACCTATCCATAGCACCGAAGGCGATCCAAAGAAGGAGGACGAACACATGTGATGAAAGTACGTACAGGGTTAAGAACTTGAAGCTGACAACTCCTGAGTTGTACCATATAACCCATACCTACCCCTGAAGTATGACAGTCACATAAATGTTGAGGTTGTCTACTCATTCAAGGCAGTCAAGTACCTGTACAAGTACATTACAAAAAGTTCAGCCCTAGTGAAAGTGCGACTATCAAATTGTCAGGTCAATGACTAGATTGAAAAGTTTGTGGATGCTCGATACATCAGTGCTTCCGAGGCTTACTGGAGAATATATGAGCTCCCAATCTAAGTGAAGTACCTACCAGTGTCAAAGCTCCCGCTGCACCTAGAAGATGAGCAAGTTGTCCTTTTCGATCCTCAAAATGCCCAGAACATTGTGAACAGTGGTTCATCAATGACAAAACTGACTGCGTTATTTGAACTGAATCAGCATGATGAAGAACCAAAAGATGTTTTGTATCCTGATGTGTTCAAGCAATACCGGTGGCACAGCAACAAATGGAAGAAACGATCTTCCTGCATTCAACAAATCAATCGTGAAAATCTGGAGGATGGAGCCAAATCTGACATGACTGTAAAATTCCTGTGATCAACCTGAGCGCACGACAAACTAAACTGTTCTACCTTCGTATGTTGCTCCATCATGTTAGATCTGTATCTAACCTTCCAAGCAGCTTGCCAAACACTGGGACTCTTAGAGGATGAGAGAGAAGTTGAGAACGTGATGGAAGAAGCGACTTCTATCAGATTTGGCCCATCTTTGCGAGGAGGTTTTGCTCTCATTCTGATCTTCATACGACCGACTGATCCTGTGAAGTTCTCGGAGCAGCACAAACGAGTACTCACTGAGGATCTGATGCATTAGCACAGAGTAACGGAGAAATCATCAACGAAATGCAGAAATCATCAACGAAGTGCTCCTACATATCCAGTCTATCCTTCAATAACATGGCCTTAATTTGGCCAAAGATTTCAAGCTAACCAATCCAGAGCCCGCTCTTGCCCATCTATCCAATCAATCAAGAACAATAGCGGATGAATCCTCATACAACACTGGCAACTGAAAAGCTTCATATCTGAGAATCTATCCAAGATGAACAAGGAACAATCTGTTGTTTATGAAACCGTGATCAAATCAGTCCATGTTGAAAGTGGCATGCTCTTTGCCTTCGATGCACCAGGAGGAACAAGTAGAAATCTCTCTTCTCTCCCTTTTGTTAGATCATGCTCTGTCAGAGAAGATGATTGCCTTAGCAACAGGAGCCAGTGGCATTGCAGCAACTTTGCTACCCACTGGTCGAACACTCCACTCAAAATGCGAGGTCCATTGACAGGAAGACTCCATATGCAGCATCACAAAGAAAGATGCAACTGGCAAGCTAATTTGAGAGTGTCGGCTCATGGTAATAGACGATGTTTCATTGTGTAACCGTCGAGTTTTTGAAGCCGTTGATCGCACCTTCAGGGATCTCCGAGACATGGATAAATCATTTGGAGGCCTCATCATGGTGTTTGCGTCAAATCCTACCAGTTGTCAGGAGAGGAGGCAGAGGAGACATTGTCAATGCCTGCCTCAAGAGTTCTAAATTGTGGAGGGAAGCTGACAACAAACACGAGGGTCTTACTTGGTGGTGGTGCTGGTGGGAATTTTGCTGATGAACTGCTGCGGATTGGTGAAGGCATAATACGGACTAATCCTGAGTTGGGTCAGTTCAAGATCAGATTGAAAGACGACTACATGATCAAAGAAAGCAAATTGAAAGAGCTTTCAGGATTTGTCTTCTCAAACCTAGATCAGTTGTTGTTGTTGTTGTTGTTGTTTAGCCGATCAGCCCACCCTGATCGAGCAAGCCGGCGGCACGCAGGTAACCGATCGCCCTCTCCGGAGTGGACCAGAGGTTCAGCGCACTAGTGATGTTGTGTTATGTTCTATGTTGTGCTAGAGTGGTACAGTCTGTCATAATGTATTCAATTGTTTGTGGTGTGTCCTGGCACAGGTTGCAGGTGTCGTCTGTGGAGTTGTCTAGTCTGTGTTTATATGTCTGTAAGTTGGGGTGATGTCCACTGACCTGTTAAAGGGTGGCGGCTTCAGACCTAGAACCGCATTCGGACCGAGTCGTGTCAGTGTTTTGTGGGTTAGGTGCGTGTGTATGTGTTTTCTGTACTGTGTGATGTCTATGGGGCGTGGTATGGAATGGAGTATTTGGTTATAATGTCTCTCTGGTGTTACCTTAATGGTGCGAGGTATCGGTGCATGATTGTACATGTAGTGGCAAGGGTGTTGTGGGTTCATGTCTAAATGTTCCCTAACTTTCAGTATTTTTGTTTCTGTGTGCAGGTGTTCTATTGGTGTTGTTTGAGTGCATCCTGTAATGATACGAAGTGCGTTGTTTTGTATTGTCTGTAAGGTGTTTATGTGTGTGTTTGAGATAATGGGTGCCAAGCATGGGCTAGCATAGTCCATAACTGAGCAAATATATTTGTATATGAGTGATGTTGTTTCCTGCTGGTGTCCAAAGTTTGTGCCTGTTAGTACCCTAAGCGTGTTAAGTCTTGACGTACATTTGTTTTTAATGTCCTGAATGTGGTTTGCAAAAGATAATGATGTGTTGTATGTGACCCCAAGTATTTTGGTCCTGTGAGTGTGTGGAATGTTGGTGTTGTTTAGTGTAAGCTGTGGAGTGGTGTTCTTTTGTGTTGCTTGTAAACAAGGTGATGGTTGATTTTGTGGGCGCTACTTTGAATCTATTGTGTGTGAGCCAGTCTTGTATACTGTTTATGTATGTTTGTAGGTTATTTGTAGCGGTGTCGATGTTGTTGCGGGTGGATGTTAGAGTGATGTCATCTGCATATGATCATAAGGTAAGCTTGTTATCTACGGGTGTTGGAATGTCATGCATGTATAAGTTGAACAGTGTTGGTGAGAGAACAGAGCCTTGAGGGACCCCGTTCGGAAAAAGCTTGTTTTTGGATGACTTGCCATAAAATGTGACATGTGAGTTTAACAGTAATGGTGCTTGGCTCTGCAACAAGATAATCTTATGTCCGACTAACGAAGCTGTGGATGAAGTGAATGCCTTGTTGCTCAAAGACTTTCCAGGGGAGGCAAGAGTCTACAAGAGCAGTGACAAGCTTTTGGACACAGAGAATCGACACAAGTACCCAGAGGAATATTTGAATATGATAACTGCATCAGGAATGCCACCGCACAAGTTGGTCCTGAAGAAAGGATGCCCAATTATGCTTCTGAGAAACATGGATCCCAGCAGTAGACATTGTAATGGAAGTTGATATAGTGTGCAAAATCTACTAGACTATGTCTTAGATGCCACCCTTGCCACAGGTTCATATACAAGCCAACGAATTTTCATCCCAAGAATTCCTATTGTTCCAAGCGCCCACTTGTTCCCTCTTCAGATGATGCAACGACAATTTCCAGTAAGGCCCTGCTTCGTAATGACGGCAAATAATGCGCAGGGCCAGACCTTGAAAAAAGTTGGCATCTTCTTGAAGAATGACTTCTTCTCCCATACCCAATTTTATGTGGCTATGAGCCGTGTGGGAAATCTTGAAAATCTGAACATCCTATCATCAACACAAAAGCCCAGGGATAAATCTGGAAGATTTACAAATAATGTGGTCTGCCATGAAGTACTGAAGTAAACCGTAAATACTTGGTTCATACATGTTCAAAATAAAATTCTACTATTAAGCAACTGTTATCACATCTGTGCTCCAGCCCTCCCAATTACTTGGCCAGAAGGCCCCAGCACCGCAGTTCTAGCTAAATGGGCCGTAGGGCCCTGTTTAGCTAGTAAGTATAAAGTTTATTTATATAAACAGTGTGTATAAAGTAACGCAAGTGAAGAGACCAATCGATTTGAACTGGTTTTAATTAGTTTCAACTCGTAAAAACATTTTCAACACCTCTTATAAACCTTACTATGGAATATATAGTTGTTATTAAAGTACGCGTAATAAATATTACTTGTCCATGTTCACTCGCGTTAATATATTCAAGTCAGATTTGTCTCTTCACTCGCGTTACTTTATACACACCCGGTATCTATCTTTACTATAATGGAGCTGATTCTGTCTATCGATCTATCTGTAGAAAAAGTCGCAGTAAATAATTTCATACCGAATATTTTGAAAAGAAATTATTAAGGCAGCGAAAGCTCAATATTTACTTTAAGTTCACGAGGAACTTAGATTTTAAATGCAGCTTCACAAATCTTGACACAATGGGTTCGGATGTGAAGCTTAAGATTTTCGTGGTTGCATTCTTTTCTATAGTTTTATTGACAGAATGACTTTTTCGATTTCACAAATGTGGATGGAATTTTTGAGAAGCATCCACAGACTATTTAAACTGGTGATGATTATTGAAATAAGGTGGTGATGTTAGATGTATGTTAGCGTTGATGCTTATGTTAGAATAAGGAATTACAATTATGTGAAACAGGAATATTTTTTTTCCATTTCCTTTTTCCTGTTTGTATAAAGAGTTGTCCGGAATTAGATGGGGCCGAAGGCCCCAGCACTGCTTGTGTAGCTAAATGGGCCCGTAGGGCCCATCTTTAGCTAGCAATAATAAAAAATGTAACTTAACATAACATAACATAAGATAACATAAACAGGGGAAGTAACCATTGTAACTAATGCTTTCTGCATTTTTAGATGTCAGCTTATTGCCTAGGCATTATCTTAATGCCTGATTTCGCTTATTGCCGCTAACATATATACATATTTGGTTATGCTCTTCGTTTATTTTCCTTAAAACGTTATTATTCCTGTAAAATAAGTAGGGACGTTTGGGACACCCTGTATAGTAATTGTCTATTGAGAGCCTATAAGCAATCCAACAAAGATCGAAATGGCTGCTTCTTTAACATATTCCTCACTGACGGAATTCGATGTAAACACAAAAATAATTACAGGGTTTATTATTCTTTCGTGATTTCGGTGAAACATTTGCTATTGCGCTTGACATTTCAAAAGCTTTTGGTAGAGTCTGGCACAAATCTTTAATTTCCAAACTGCCCTCCTTCGGTTTTATCCTTCTGTCTGTACCTTCATCTCTAATCTCCTTTCTGGCCGATCTATAGCCACTGTTCTTCTCCTAAAGTTATCAACAGTGGTGTTCCTCGGGGTTCTGTCCTGTCACCCACTCTTTTTCTTTTATTTATTAATGATCTTTTAATTCGCACTTCCTGTCCTAGTCACTCCTTTGCCGATGATTCCACTCTTCACTTCTCCACCTGCTTCCCAAGGCGTCCCTCTCAACAGTCACTCTATGATTCGCAAAGTACAGCTATGGAGCACCTGACCTCTGATCGTTCTGCTATCTTTGACTGAGGAAGAGAAAACTTTGTGGCTTTCAATGCCTCAAAAATTCAGTTCTTCCATCTTCTTACTCGTTACAATCTTGCACACGACTATCCCCTTACCTTCAACAACACAACTCAATCCTTCCTCTTCTCTTAAAATTCTTTTTCTCGGAAAGGTCACATATACACTCTTTCCGAAACAGTTTCCAAGAGGTTAGATGTGCTGTACCCCCTCCGCAGTTTCTTCACGCCCGCTCAGTTGCTGTCTCTGTACAGGGGTCTTGTCCGCCCGTGTGTGGAGTATGCTTCTCATGTGGCTCAATTCACGCAGCCGTACTTGACCGGGTGGAATCAAAGGATTTTTGTTTCATCAATTCCCCGCCTCTTATTGACTGTCTTCAGTCCCTCTCTCTATGCTGCAATATTGCCTCACTCTCTCTTTACTATCGCTATTATAACGGAAACTGCTCTTCTGAACTCTCTAACTGCATGCCTCCTCCTTTAATGAGAACAGGCAGCACCAGACTTTCTATAGATTTTCATTCCTTTTCTGTCGAATTATCTAACGCAAGGGTTAATCGGTATTTTCAATCTTTCATCTACTCAACCGGTGAACTCTGGAACAATCTTCCTCAATCCCTCTTTCCTCCTGTCTATGACCTCTAATCTTTCAAACGCGGTGTGTTTAGGCATCTCGAAAATATAGAAAATATAGTTCAATATTCCTCGATAAAGGTTAAGAAATAAACATTGTAACTGTACGAGTAAACCAGTGAAGACCACCGAAGCTCAATCGTTTGCCAAGAAAACTATTGAAATCAAACAATAATTAATAATACTTTTTGCTTTCTGAAACAATGTACGAGTATTTTATGTATTTTCAGCTTACGCAGTAATCAAAATTCTTAACTCTGTTGTATAAAAGTTGAACCCAGTACTTACTTTATGAGCAGGAAATTTTATCCGCCAATCTATTAACCTAGTGTAACTTAGTCTAACTTAACCTAAGTTAATTTGATCTAACCTAACCTTAATTAACCTAAAATTCACCTTAATCCAAAGGAAATTTTTCGTACCAACAAGCAGTAAAATTTACATAAATTGTATTTTCGATACGAAATCGAAATTACAGTTAAAATTCATATATAGTTTCGATACACCCATTTTCCTATTGCAGGTCCTGGGTTCGAATCTCGGCTCGGATTCAAATTTCAGTGATTAAGGTACCTCTGCGGGTCTTCGTCGATGTGGTAATAGTTCGGATCACAGGTAAAGCTGTAAGTCCCCTCTGTCACATGATCTTAGCAGTTAGGAAGGAGGTTAAACAATCCCAGCAAACATTATTATTCCCGGGCTACGTCTTGTCTACGTCGCAACACCGCTTCCGGTTGATTAGCGAAGATAAGCGACATTGGATTTGGGTGGTAGTTTTATGGGAGACTGTCCTTTACGTTCAGATAATGTTCCTTCCCGTAGATGGTTCGAATCCCCAGTAATCCTGTAGAACCTCTCGTTAAATGGCCTTTGCTGTTACGAAGGAGGTTAATCAACCTCCAGAACACATTTTAGCGTGTATATCGCTTAAGGAAATTTAATTTTATATATATATTAGTAATCTGAAAGTGTGGTACAGAAATCCTTGATTCATTTCCATCAATATATACTGCTACGTTTGAGGGTAACTACTGGAAAACAAACTTCAGCAAAAGTGACTTGGCTTTCAACTAGAATGATTAATATAAATTTTTATTTATATTTGTATAAAAGGTCAGAATGGCAATATATCAAGTGCGTTAAATCACTTTATTCCCCAAAGAATTACGTATAAAGCCGCAAAAATAGATAACGAGCTTGAGAAAGTGTTTAAAAATAAAATCCGAAGGAAGGAATATTTATGTATTCCCTCTGGCCTCATTGTCTCCCAAAAGTTGCGTCAAGTCTCGCGGAAACTATGTCGGGGGCCGGTCGCTCAACTCCTCCGTCGAGAGGAGGCGTTGCAGTCGGTCCCGTTCCAGCTATGCCGTCCTTGCTATTACCGCCCTTTTCAGCGTCTCGTAGGGCGTGTCTAGACGACATAAGATGGTAATATTTCATCTTGCTAGTGGTGACTCCTACTGGCGAATATCCCTTCAATCTGTAGGAACCAAACTTGCCGATTTACGGAACAAAATGGTAGGATGTTGATCCCACCCGCAGCGGCAGTTACGTCACTGGAGGCAGTGTCGTTGTCATCAGTCATTGTGAAATTACGTAATATGCATACGAAACTATGAACGTAAATATGATCGTGAATAATTACTGTCGTAAATATTTGAAATATCACTTTAAAATGTTTTTGTACAAATTTCGTACAAATTTTGCACAAATGTTCGTCACTCCAGAACGGTCACCACTTTATTGTGGCCACTTGACGGTAGGCCCTATAATAATGTATTTAGATTAATTAAGTAGATTGTTTAAGAGTTACCATTGATCTTTCAATCAAAACAATAATGTCAGTAATAAAGGAAGGTTATTAATAAGCTTCATCGGTTTTTAGTTTAATTAGCAAAACTAGAGAACAATTATTTACAGTGATTAATAATTAAGTAGTTTATATTGGAATTTGCAAATATTATAATTAGTGAATGCTGAATTCTGACGGAGATAAAGTGCTCTAAGATAAACTCTAGCCGTTCCATGGTAATGTATAGAAGTTGATGCGAGTACTTGAAATTACCTGAAGGTTGACCTTTTGTGATGATCTTCGATACAAGCTTGAGAGAGTGTTTAAAAATACATGGACATGGACGGGGACAGGGGGAAAGATGGATTGAGGATTGTTCCAGAGTTGACTGGTAGAGTAGATGAAAGCTTGAAAATACCGATTAACGCTTGCATTACGGGGTTGGACAGAAAATTAATGAGAATGTGTCGAGAACCTGGTACTGCTTGCTCTCCTTAAAATAGAAGGCATACAATTAGAGAGTTCAGAAGAGCAGTGTCCGTTATAATAGCGATAGTAAAGATAGAATGAGGCAACATTGCGGCGAAAAGAGGGGGGCATTGAAGACAATCAGTAAGAGGCAAGAAATTGATGAGGCGAAAACCTTTTGATTCCACCCGGTCAGGTATATCAGTGTGGGTTGAGCCACATCACACAGAGACAGCAACTGAGCAGGGTTGAAGAAACTGCGGAGCCGGTACAACATAGCTAACCTCTTAGAAGCTATTTTAGAACGAGAGTATATGTGATCTTTTCAGGAAAGTTTACGAACAAAGGAAACACCCAATTGTTAACAGAAGAGGGCGAATTGAGTTATGTATTGTTGAAGATAAGGGGATAGTCGTGTGGAAGGCTATGACAGATGATGAAACTGGGTTTCTGAGGCAGTGAAAGCCACAAGGTTTTCTCTGTCCCAACCAGAGATAGTAGAAAGATCAGACGGGTTTGGGTGAACCAGGATGCTCGCCATGCAATCGTGGATCATCATCATGATGCCTCTTAGACAATGGTGATAAGGAGGGGCCCGTAACCCTTCCAAAAAATGCAACCACTGAAGTAGCTAATGGCGGTAGTTCCTCAAGGTTCCGGCTCTCTCCTTCTTCTGTGGGGGAGGGGGCATTTTGCCGGTGTTCGCCCTTGTCCCTTCCTTCCTGCATTAAAAAAAGATGGTATTGAGACTGAGGTACAGAGAGTTCTGAATTGAAGGGTCCAGGATGAGGATAAAGTGAAGAGGTCTCTGTACTCATAAATCTTTGAGTAGGATGCACCCTGCCCCTCACAGACCTTTGACTATTTAGAAGAGGAGGGAATTCCTCTTTCAGAGCTTCATCTCTGAGTGAGGTGCGTTCAGGTGTTGGCAAAAAAAGCTCCGAAAGCCCCTGTACCCTCATCCTACCATACTCTGTTGGGACCGTTTCAGAGGTGAGACTTGGCAATGTGGAGGGGAGGCCTGTAGCCTCCCTCCTTTTGTGGCCTCGACCCGGGAAGCAGTGAGAGTACCTACTTCTACCAAGCCAATGCAGGTCGTAACTTGAGTAACCATTGCACTTTTCAGGAGGACCACCTCCTCTTGCACCTTCCAGATAGTTGCAAGAAGTGAACAAACATCGATATTTTCTATTGTTACCGGAGGCAGATTAGCCAGATCTTGGGCTACAAGCACTGGGGTATCAGTACCCTTCTGTTGAAACAGCTTTATAATGTTACCGATATTTGGAACACTCTTTTTAGGGCCATGCCTTTTAATTAGCCTACCAGCATTGTCATCAGTAAATAAATCAAACATCAATTTCTTCGAGTGTTCAATTTTTTCTTCACTATAAAAATCAACACATAGCTTAGTAACAGTCACAGGATCAAGATAGTCAATCTTGTTTGCAATAAAGCATAGTAGCCCGTCTGCCACTGCACCATTACATTTATCAGTATTCCCCGACATGTCTGGTTGGGGCTCCTGGCGGCCGCCACTTTCTATATTTTCCATGCAGGGATCTCTTCTCACCACATGATATTTCTATAAATGTAGATAGGCTCAAAGTAATTCATTTACATCGGATAAAAACTTTAGCCTATTTAAATTATTCATATTACTGCGTTCATATTAGCGCGTCAATAATTTGGAATAATTTGCATTGCACACTTTAGGGCAGGCCTGCTTCGTAGTTAGTTTTGTAATAACTCACTTCTAAATTAAAAATGATTGAGTCGTATTCAAAGCATTCAAAGTAAAGTTTGTATATTGTAAATAAATGTAAAATGGCTTTAAAGGGTACTGCGGTAAAAATTAATTGCTCAAATTCCCATCATGGAAAAAAAACATTCACGACGAATCGTTGTTAAATAACATTTCTAAAAAGAATTTTAAACAATTTAGTAAGTACAATTATTAATGAAGAGTGGAAGCACTGTCGTAGGCACTGTATGTATCCGTACGAGGAACTGTTTATGTACGCCTGATATATATATATATATATATATATATATATATATATATATATACTAGCTGAGGTACCCGGCGTTGCCCGGGATAAATTTCCCATTAGATCCCCAGTTTAAATAAAACTGGGGATCTCGTGCCAAATTTGGTAGCTCTAGGTCAAACGGTTTACGCTTGCATAAAGGACAGACAAACAAACAAACAGACAGGCGAAAATATAAGCACACCGGACAAAAAATTAGTCACCCCTAATAGCACCGATAGTAGGAAGTTCAAGGTCACACAGAGGGCGCTGATGTAGCATTGGTAAGTGACAAGTAGCGGTGACGTAGCACACAGGATCAGATCTGTTTCGTGAGGTGGTGAAGAACAAAGTGTGTGTTGGATATAGTCTGAAAAATGGGTCGTGAGGCAGACGTTACTCAGTGGCAAAAAGGAGCCATCGTGTTTGGCAGAGCCCACGGACACAAAATGTCTGAAGTAGCCCAATTTGTTGGTGTGTCAACGCGTACTGTCCAGCGAGTTTACAAAGAGTGGTGTAGTTCGCAATCAACTGACAATCGACGGCGTAACTGTGGCCGGAAAACAATTCTCGACAATAGGGGCCGCCGCCATGTTTCTCGTCTAGTAACTGCAAATCGTTTTCAAACCAGAGAACAATTGCTCCAAGAAACCAATGAGGTTCTCCAGCGACCAATTTCCGAACGGACATTGCGACGAGAACTGCATGCGATGGACATCTGGAGCAGGGTACCACGGAAGAGGCCGCTGTTAACAGCAAGTCACAAATTGGCACGTTATAAATGGGCTCAGAGGCACAAAAACTGGACTGCGGCAGATTGGAAACGTGTAATTTGGTCCGATGAGTCCCGTTTTTGTTTGTTCTCCAATGATGGGAGGCGACGAGTACATCGCAGGTCCAATGAAGCCTTTAATCCTGAATGCGTCGAAGGTGTTGTTCAGGCTGGAAACAGAAAGTGAAGCGCAGGAATAGACACCCACGGACTCTGGCGGAACTTCGGGACCGGCTGATGAACGAGTGGCAGCAAATCGATGTTCATTCAGTACATGCACAACCTCGTAGAGTCTCTGCCTCGCCGAATTCGTGCGGTTATCAAGGCCAGAGGCGCCGTCACACGTTATTAGGTACATTCTGAGAGGGGTGACTAATTTTTTGTCCGGTGTGCTTATATATATATATATATATATATATATATATATATATATATATATATATATATATATATATATATATATATATTAAATGGGTTACACTCAAAACTGAAAATGTTTATAAGCATTTTGATGGAAAACTTTCCTTCTCATTTTATTTGACCTTAAGTTCTATAATATTAATCATTTTTCGCTCCTTTTCAATCATTGAAAAAAAAAATACTGTTTTTAAGAGATAAAATTATATGGAAATTAGACTAAAAATGGACAAAAATCTTATAAAAGCAAACCTCGCAAGCTTCATCTAAAAGCTGTTATTCTCCTTATGAGAGAGGTACGTGACAAGGCCTCCCTTCCATCATCAATCGATGAGGTGCTTGGAGAAGCGGAAATTGTGGATTTGTACGAGAACCATTATTCAAGGTTTCTTAACGGCGTAAGAAAGGTTGGATACGAACATCTTTTGGTGATAGGATTCTCTTAAATGGTTTGAATGAAATTCTCCAACTTCAGGACCTGGCAAAAAAAATCTTGTTATAAGGAGTTGGAAACGTGCTCTTCTCGGGGTAAAGACGATTTGTCAAAAGAACGTTCCGAGTATAAGCTGAAGATTCGTTATTCTTTGAAAAATGGTTTTTGTTCTTTTAACTAAAATTGTCTCGTTCGTATTCCCGCAAATATTTGAGTTTTCAGTAAGGAAATGTGATGTCATTTTACTCAGTAATGTAATAATTTTATTTGATACTGTGTAAAACTAATGTCTTTATTTCACTTACAAGAGGAGCACTCTCGCTTTCCGAAAGTCTTGTAAAAGAATTTCACAAACTTTTCCATTTCTCGTATAATATTATCGAGCAAAAAGTGGCACACAAAAGAAACCTTTAGAATAAATAAAGAACAGAATCGTGTCGGTGGGTAGTCTTTAAAGATCCGATTGTTAAAAAAACAATTAAAAATTTTACCATGATACCCGTGGTTATACCTATTTTTCCCTGTTAAAGAACAAAGATACCAAGTTCTAATTTTGTTAAAAGTTTTTGGCTTCGTATCAGTGAAAACTGTGGAGTTCATTGCTTGTTCACCTGTATAGGTATAAGCAGGGATGGAAAATATACTGACGTTGCACTCAGCAACAAAAATAAGTACTTACCAAAAAAAATTATTTTTTTCACCCCAAAAATGGAGAGTACTGAAAATACTACTACTACTACTACTACTACTACTAATAATAATAATAATAATAATAATCTTACTTGCCATGGGCGAGCGGTGGAGAGTATTTTTTCAGCATTCAGTATAGGTATGAGGTGTTGTGATAGGGTGTTGTGATAGTTACTTTTCTTTTGTAACTAATTACAGTTAGTGTTTTAAAAAAGTAACTAGTTACTGGTTACTTCAAAAGTTGCTTTCGACATTTTTACTGGTTTTAGCGAACGTCTGATCCTGATAAAAGTACTTTCCCTGACAAGTGATACTGTACATATGTACATTGAGCAAGGCTTGTGAAAATAGTAGCTACTAACATTTTGCCCTGACAGAAAAAAGTAACTGGTAGAAATTACAAATATTCATGAATTTTTTGTAACTAGTTACAGTTACAATACTCGACAGGAAAATGTAACTAGTTACCATTACAATTACTCAAAAAAGTAACGATTACTTAATAACGAGTTACGCCACAGCACTAGGTATAAGCATGAGTAAAGGTTCCTTTTTTTTGTATATGTGGTCATAACGAGACTCAGTAAGTTCCCGATTAGTGTCTATGTTGTCCCCAGTTTGGCACCTAATTCTGAGAGGAACCTTTCCTTAACCTATTTTGACATCAGTAGGGAATCGAACGGCTGAAATTTTCAGATCATAAGGAACTTTACTGCTTACAGTGCACGATACTGTAGTTATGTCCCCGACCAAACAATTTGGAGAGGTCATACTATTATAGATTCCACTTGACCGTTCGCTCGTCCGTCCATCCATCGGTTCGTCACACTTTTGCGTCCGGGCTGTAACTTTTGAACTGCACAACATACTGTAAATTAATGAAATTGCATACTCACACAAACACACACACACACACATATGATACACACAGACCGTGCATGAAACAAGGAACTCTTCTGGGAAAAATAAATCCACTATAGTTTCTGGATATAGTAGGTTCTGGTAGGTTCTGGATATAGTAGGCTAGGTGTAGCTGTAACTCCTAGATTCTGTCCCAAAGCTGGATCATATCTGCTTTGCAGATAGCTGGCGAGGGAAGCTATATTTTTTGGGCCTCTTTGCGAGTGACCCATTGCCCACGTCAGGCTAACATCATGAAAAAGAAAAAACTATAGTATTTGTCATTTACCATTACTTATTCGGACTAGAGTGGATTTAATTTTCCTAGAAGAGTTCCTTGTTCCATGCACGGTCTGTGTGTATCATGAAAAAACCTCAGGGGACCATTCTGAGTTCAATCCCATTATATATAGATATATACCTTTGACAACCTTTGGTTAGCTTCCGCCCGAATTGTTCATTCTGACGAAGCTCAAGCTTTTCACTCCACCTTAGACCTACAGTTTAACGTGGAATACGAACCACGCCCCATCAGCAGCCCAGCGTCTAGGCCACCCAGGGTACCCATTTATCTACGAATCACTTTCTTTATTGTGTGGAAGGATGAACAGCTGGATTTGGCTGCAAACCCGGTGCCGATGGATTCGTAGTCAGCGACGCTAACCACTACAACACCGAGGCGCATATATATATACAGTGTATATGTGTGTGCGTGCATATATATATATATATATATATGTCTCATTACAAGACAAAGTGTCATGTAAAAGAATTATTATTAATATATGTATATACTTTAGTGATATTTAGGAATTTTAAAAATTCACTGGAAATTTATTGTTGGTAACAGCAAGTTCTTTTTAAAAAAAGGGCATGATACATGGTTGCGGTCAGTGTGACTTTTGCTTTTGATCTTTTGACATTATTGAATTTTTGCTCTTGAAATTGAAACTTTGATAAATTCTAAAATTGCTATTGAGTATTGTTGGAATCGTATCTCTTGTTCTTTATCAGTTTTTGAATTGTTTGTGTTGAACCTTGCCTGATTTCCTAAATTCCCTCTTGCCTAATTTCCATCTCAAGGTTGCAACTCTCATAACATAAAAGGAAAAGAAATGGAATATAAGGATAAATCACAATTATATATATATATATATATATATATATATATATATATATATCTATATATATATATTTTAAATTTAAATCTAATACATGAGCAAGAATCAGGTTCCTGCATCAAAGGTCAAGGTCACAAATGGAATTTTTACGTGTCCGGGCTGTAGCTTTTAAACCACCTAATATTAATTAATGAAACTTCGAACACGTATGAATAATCACAAAACGAGGTAAGAATCAGGTCCATGCATTAAAAGTCAAGGTCACAAATAGAGGTCAAAGATCAGATGGAGGTCCGTACCATAACTTTTGAATCGCTCAACATAAATTGATTAAACTTCACATACATATGGATGATCATAAAACGATGTAGGTTGAGCGAGACTCGGGTCCCTGCATCAAAGCTCAAGGTGAAATGGAGGTTGACGCCATAATTTTGAAAATTAATTTGCTTTCGCCGAATTGTTAATTCCGACGGAGGTCAACTTTGTTGCCCCATCTCACGGCCCCGCATTAAAGTTCAAGGTCACAAATAAAGGTCAAAAATCAAATGGAGATCCGTACCATATTTTTTGAACTACTCAACATAAATTAATGAAATCTCACACGCATGTGCATCATCTCAAGACGAAGTGTTGCGAGAAAGATTCAGATTCTCGCACCAAAGTCACGGTCACAAATATAGAAGAGAACACTGATATCGTTCCTAGATACATTAGTTCTTGTTTACCTTGTATACATATCAATAGAAAATAAATAAATGACTAGACGGAAAAGTTGATATACAGATAGATAGATAGATAAATAGATACCCTTCGTCAGTACATGGGAGGTGGTGGTGGGGTGGGGGAGGTTGAAGGCAAAGTTTTAATTTCGAACTGAATTGATGTAAACGTTTTTGTAAATTGAACGTATGGTAGGTATTTGGTGTGATGATACAAAGTACGGACCACCCGTTTCTCCACTTATTTTACTGTGACAAAGTCCACAAAAATAGCTTTCACTCAATGAATCAGTTAAGTCCGTATATATATATATATATATATATATATATATATATATATATATATATATATATATATATATATAGGGGTCGCGCGTCTTAGAGTACCTAAGCGTCACAATCGCGTGATTTGGGTTATAATGACCTTACGACACTAAAAGTATGGTTGAAAACCTTATGAAGCGAATTACTTTTTTCACCTCTATCGCCAGCCAAAAGTTCACCCAAAGTTCGGCATAAGAAAATAAAAAAAAAATATATATATATTATATAAAATATAAAATATGAAAATCTATTCCAAAAACTCATCAACATCTTCATTAGCATACTTAGAACTCTAATTTAGCCAAAAATGAACGTTGTAGCTCAATTAATAACAGAGATACTATTGCTAGAATATTGCCGAACTTTGGAGGCGATTTCTGACGAATTTTAATTTTGGCGCTTAGGTACCGTAAGACGCGGGACCCCTCATATACTGTATATATACTGTAGATAGATACTGTATAATGTGCTTCTGAAACCATTTTATGTTTGAATTGCATATATATATATATATATATATATATTATATATATATATATATATACACATTTGGAGTTGAGTTGAGTTCGCCGCTTACTCTGTTTCTGTTCTCGTTCAGGTGACCTTTGGGGCAACACTCACTCCCACATCATAGGAAAATGAGCTTCTTGGATGTTACCTTATATATATATATTTATATATATATATATATATATATATATATATATAAATTATATATATATATATATATATATATATATATTATATATATATATATATATATATATATATATATATAAGGTAACATCCAAGAAGCTCTCTCTCTCTCTCTCTCTCTCTCTCTCTCTCTCTCTCTCTCTCTCTCTCTCAGAATGGAATGGTCCCCTGAGAAACTTATATGTTAAACACAGACCGTGCATGGAACAAGGAACTCTTCTGGGAAAATTAAATCCACTATAGTCCGAATAAGTAATGGTAAATGACAAATACCATAGTTTTTCTTTTTCATGATGCTAGCCCGACGTGGGCAACGGGTCTCTCGCAAAGAGGTCCCATAAATATAGCTTCCCTCACCAGCTATCTGCAAAGCAGACAGGATCCAGCTTTGGGACATGGATCTAGGGTTTAAAGCAAGCCTAGTCCCACTACATTCAGAACCTCTATATAAGTAAAAGACTCGTTGCATTCACGTCGGATTGAATATTAAACGGACGTGTTACGTGCCTTGAAAAGTGGACGCTCAATGTCCCGGTTGAGGTTTAAGTTTTGTTTTTTTGGCTAAAAATACAATACAGTAGTTACCCCTTTTTCTTTGATTTATTCAATCCGACGTGAATGCAACGAGTCTTTTACTTATATAGAGGTTCTGAATGTAGTGGGACTAGGCTTGCTTTAAACCCTAGATCCATGTCCCAAAGCCGGATCCTGTCTGCTTTGCAGATAGCTGGTGAGGGAAGCTATATTTATGGGACCTCTTTGCGAGAGACCCGTTGCCCACGTCGGGCTAGCATCATGAAAAAGAAAAACTATGGTATTTGTCATTTACCATTACTTATTCGGACTATAGTGGATTTAATTTTCCCAGAAGAGTTCCTTGTTCCATGCACGGTCTGTGTTTAACATATATATATATATATATATATATATATATATATATATGAGTGGTCCAAAAACTAAAAAATATATTTATCATGACATTCGGTTATATTCCACAACCACTATTGATGTTGAAAATAAAACATTGGATCGATTCGTGCATATTTAGAGGTGGCGCAATTCGAAGCCATAGTATCATTATACAGTTTCGGGGTGGCAAATTTCTTCAAACTTGCGCCACCCTAAAATAGTAGTGGATTTAGATAAAAATCTGGTATGAGGCCTTTTTCCATAAAAGAAATGGGAAAATGTATCAGGAGCCCTTATTTGTGCATTTTAATATTTTAGCATATATGTGTGGCTCACTCTAACACACGATACAACTCAGAATGGTCACCTGAGAAACTTTTATGTTGCACAGACTGCGCATGGAACAAGGAACTCTTCTGGGAAAATTAAATCATGACTCGGTCATGACTCGTTGCTCACGTTGGGCTTCTCTCACGAAAAAGAAAAACTTTAGTATTTGTCATTTACCATTATTTATTCAGACTATAGTGCAGTGGTGGCGAACCTTTTTTGCTGGCGGATCATTTTTGTTACTTTTGATTTTTAGAAAACGAAATTGGGTCACAATAATTTACTTACTTACTATTTTTCGTGAGAAACTTCTTGTTGGAGTTTAGCTGATAATGTTTTGATCCGAGGTTTATATTTAGTTGTCTTTAGTCTCACACATGCAGCACTCATATCTGTGCCAAGGCGATTCCTAGTGGTGGATTTGACGAAATTCATGGAGGAAAACGCCTGTTCACACGAATAAGATGAACCAAACATTGTCAGAGCTAATGCTAGCTTTTTCATTGATGCAAAAGAATTTGGTAAAGAGTTCCATTTTCCAAGAATAAGATTCTCCACTCTTTCTATTGATTGTTGTTCTCTGGTTACACCCAAAATTGACGACTCCAATTCCTTTTCTTATAACTTCAGATTAAGATCAATAAATTTAGTTTTCCGTACTGCACTTTCTTAGAAGTCAACTAATTCCATTTCTAAATTACAAATGTCAAGCCAATGAAAAACTGATAACTGAAGATCTTCAAATTCAATAGTATGGGGGAATTGGATGAATTGTAATGTTGCATCAATTTGTCGAAATTGTGAAAACCTCTCTGAAAGTGATTGTTGGTATCTCTTATTATTGAAGAGTACTTTCTGAGCACGTCGAATTTATTTTCTTCATTGTCTGCAAAATATTTTGAAGTCAAGAAGTGTTTCTGCAATAATGGAAAATATTTCAATTTTTCTTCTTCCAGATGTTTTGAGAAAATATTTTTTTTTTCAAAAGTTTTAATATTTTCAAACATTGATGATACAACACAGCCGCAACCTTGCAACTTTTTATTTAAAGCATTGTAATGCAATGTGAAATCAGCGAGAAAATGTAAGTCATTCAACCAATTCATGTCAGTCGGTTCTGGATATTCATGTTCCTTTTTATTCAAAAAATATCTTATTTCTTTTAACATTTCAACAAAGCGATTCAAAACTTGACCACGACTTAACTATCTGACATTGTTATACGTGACTAACCCTGATAATTGAGAGTCAGCCTCCTCTAATAGTTTGGTAAATTGACGTTTGTTAAGATCGTGAGCAACTATAAAATTGACACTCTTTGTCACAAGAGACATCACATTTTCAAGTGATTTTAAACTTTTTTTTTGCCCAAAGAGCTTCTTGGTGTAAAATACAATGAAATTCAACTCAAGGGTGTTTCACTTCTTGTTTAAGTAATTGAACAAATCCAACATTTTTTCCAATAATCATACTCGGAGCTCCATCAGTCGTCACAGATACAATATTTCTGAAATTAATACCCATTTGGATGAATTCCCTCTTCAATTCATTCATAATATCCTGTCCTGTGGTTTTCTCAGGCAGTGTCATCAATTTAATTAGCTCTTCCTTCATTATATTTTCGGAATAAAATCTTGCAGTAACTGCTAGATAGGCCTGTGATGTGACATCTGTACTTTCATCCAAACAAATTGAAAACATTCCAGCATTTGTCAAATCCAATACGTTTAATTATTTGATCTTTATTCTGCAAATCTTCAAATAAATAATCTGAGCAGTTTATAAAAGTTTCTTTTAAATAATCACCATCAGAAAGTGGTTTTCTGTGTTGAGCAATGGTAGATGATAATTGAAAACTAGCTGCTGTAATATTGTTGTTTGGTTTAAAAATTCTTTTGAAAATAACATTGTTGTTGCTGTTGGTTTAATTGCAGCATAATAATTTCATTCCTTTCCTCATCTGACATTGAGCACAAGTTTTTGTGGTTACTTTCGAAATGTCGCTTAATATTATAAAAGCGAGCAAAAATGTCCACTTTGCAAATACAACAAAAAGCTTTATTATTTCGTTTAATAACACCGTATTTCACAGTCCACTCTCCATGAAATAACCTTCCAGTTCTACTACCTTCAGAACTAGTTTTTCGTTTTTTTGTAGCCATATTTTTATGGGTGATAATTTCTGTACTAATAATTTGGCACTCCCAAACTTAAGGACTTGAACTGCAAAACTGGGAAGGCGGATGACTGCGCGGCGCGCACCATGAGTCGGTTGTCATATATACACGCACGTTTTTAAACGTATACTATACTATACGTTTAAAAACGTTTCAATGTGTATCAGCTGTTTATTTCGGTGGGAGAATAAAATAATTTTAAAACTGTAAGGCACTATCGCCATCACTGCTGTAGTGGATTTAATTTTCCCAGAAGAGTTCCTTGTTCCATGCATGGTCTGTGTATAACATTATATATACGAGTATTAGGGATGCACCGAATACTAAAATTCGCCGAATTCCGAATATTTGGTGAAAAAACTATTCAGCCGAATACCGAATTCCGAATACTAGTTTTATTTGGGTTATTAGGTGTCATTATAAAAAACTGAAGCCTTTATCAGTTTGACAGCACATAGAATTAATAGTAAATGTGAGCAAAAGCAGCATGTTTTAGCCACCAAAAATCTGCCACATTCCCATACTCATGAAAAATTTGCAACTGCACAACTGCATTGACTTCTTTTTTGCAAGAATGGTCAATAAAGAGCGATCATGTGCATGTAGTTGTGCACGACAATCGCTGTAATATTACTAAAGCTGTTAGCATTCTCAAAATTACTTATGTTGCTTGTGCGAATCATACTTTAGCACTTGCAGTTGATGAAGCCCTTTTTAGCCAGAAGTCTGTCTCAGAGATATGTGCAATTGCGCGCCCAATCTGTTGCATTTTAATTATTCATCTCCAGCCTTTGACTGACTTAAGGAATTGCAGAAGCAACATAATTTACCCGAAAACAAACTTATAAGAGACGTTATCACCCAATGGAACTCTACATTCTATATGCTACAACGACTTCTTCAACGAAAAACTGCGGTTGTTGCATACGCCTCAGATTATGACATAATGTAGCGCCCTTCAGTAGTCATCACTGGACTCTAATTCAGTGTGTTGTAAAGCTTCTTAGTCGTTGTGAAAAATTAACGAATGACTTTTCCTCTGATTCTTCTTGCCTTCACATGGTTTCTCCCGACGTAACAGGTCTCGTGGTATGTTTGCCTAACATAACTGATGATGCAGGTGTTCATACTATGAAAAACGATTTAATAGAAAATTTACAGAATCGTTTCAGGCAGTGGAAGGCAGACATTACTCGCATGATTTCTCACGTTTTAGATTCTCGTTTCAAATTTACTTGCATAACAGTACCTGAGTTTGTAAAAAGTGAAATAATCATTATGTGTGCATCACCTAACGCTAGTCCTTCACGTAATATACCTATGGCGATGAAGCAACTGATTTGGCTTCACGAGAAGATCAAGAACCTTTGAAAAAGAAGCCGAAGGTTAATTTATGAAGTTATTTCGATGAGATTGTACCTCCACCTATCAAAAATAGTCAGAAGAAAAGTTATCAAAGAGAATTAGACATCTATTCAAAGGAACCACGAGTCAGTCACGACACGAACCTTCTTGATTGGGGTCGCCACAATGGTGAAAGATTTCCGAAACTACTGAACAGGTGGGTTTTGCTGCGCGCCGCCTGACGTCACCGAGTCTCGATCCCGGAGCCGATGGATTCGTAGTCAGCGATGCTAACCACTACACACCGAGGCGCATATATATATATATATATATATATATATATATATATATATATATATATATATATATATATATATATATAGTATATATATAGTATATTTAGTGGTGGACCGGATGTCAGTTTTTCAACATCTGCGGATGCGGATCTTTAATTTCAATATCCGCGGATGCGGGTGCGGATATTTAGTTAATCTATCAATATAATATAGAATTATGAATATATGACAATTTTTCAAATTTCGTGATATTACTATTATGGCAGGCAATACATAAGAATTAAAATTAATATTAATGTTTTCATTATGATAAAAATAATAACTTTCTCAAGAGTTTCAGGCACAGAAAATTCAATGAAACAAGTTTCATTCAATTTTCTGTGTTACCAGCTATTTATATTTTCAGGTTTATATATTTGTTTGTTCATTAATAATTATTAATACTTTACATGAAATGTGCATGACTGGGCCTTATAAGCTACTTTATAAGCTAATTTAATTGTAAATTGCATAATTTATTAGAGTTAATATCCGCATAACATCCGCAGTTAGAAGTGCGGATACGGATGTTAAAATTGATGCGGATATCCGGTCCACCACTAATATATATATATATATATATATAAACAGAATCTACAAGTGGACGAAAGACAACAATATGAAGTTTAAACCGAGAAATTTCAGCTATTACGGTACGGAAAAAGAGAAGACCTAAAATCCATGGAATATTATACCCCAAATGGACAGGAAATTTAGAGAAATCCCAGAGCAAAAGATTTTGGGGTTGTAATGACGGATGATGCGAAATTTGAGACACAAAATAAGATAGCAGTAAACAGAGCAAAGAGAATAACGGGACAGATATTGAGAATCTTTAAACGAAGGGATAGGAATGTAATGATTCCTCTACTGAAAACTCTGATAATACCCAAATTGGAATACTGCTCGGTCCTAACATTCCCATATAAAAAAGAAGACATTAGACAGCTGGAAGGGATTCAGAGAAGCTTCACAGCCAAGATCAATGGGTGCAAAGAACTAAATTACTGGGAAAGGTTACGCGAACTAGACCTATATTCACTGGAAAGGAGAAGAGAGAGATACACCATTATTTACACTTGGAAAATAATGGAGAAACTAGTCCTTAATCTTACTCTGAACCCTATAACTCCCCAAACAACGGTGGACAGTAGAAACGGCAGACTGTGCCGTATTCCCAAATTGAAGGCGAGACAGGGCACATCCTTAACCCTGAAAGAAAATAGTTTTGCAGCGAGAGGACCCAAACTGTTTAATCAGTTGCCCAAAGACCTAAGAAACACAAAGGGAGTTGCAGTGGAAATCTTCAAAAGAAGACTAGACGCCTGGATCAGAACAATCCCCGATGAGCCGGGCGTACCTGGCTATGTGTGGTGGAGAGCGCAAGAATCAAACTCACTACTTCACCAGGCCAATTCGAGAGGAGGGGCGACAAGCTTGACCTTCACGAAATGAGAGATCATCACGCGAAACCTTTGTAAGGTAAGGTAAGGTATATATTAGGGTGAGCCACACATATATGGTAAAAAATGTAAATTAAAAAATAAGAGCTCCTGATGCATTTTCTCATTGGTTATATAGGAAAAGATCTCAGACTGGATTTTGAGCTAAGTCCATTGATAATTAAGGGTAGCGTAAATTTGAAGAAATTTACCACCCCAAACTGTATAATACTAAGGCTTCGAGGTGCGCCACTTCTAAATATGCACGAATTGATCCAGTTTTTTATTTTCAACATCGTTTGTGGTTGTGGAATATAAACAAATGTCATGAGAAATGTATTTTTCATTTTCATTTTTTGGACCACCCTAATATACTGTATATATATATATATATATATATGTATATATATATATATATATATATAATATATATATTATATAATATATATATAAAATTATATATATATAACCTTTGGTTAGCTTCCGCCCGAATTGTTCATTCTGACGAAGGTCAAGCTTTTCACTCCACCTTAGACCTACAGTTTAACATGGAATCCGAACCACGCCTCATCAGCAGCCCAGCGTCTTAATCACTAGGCCACCTAGGGTACCCATTTATCTACCAACCACTTTCTTTATTGTGTGGAAGGATGAACAGCTGGGTTTTTCCTCGCTCCGGCTGCCGTCGGGTCTCGAACCCGGGGCCGATGGACTCGTGGTCAGCGACGCTAACCACTACACCACCGAGGCGCATTTATATACAGTATATATATATTTATATATATATATACATATATATATATACAGTATATAGTGGTGTAGTGGTCAGCGTCGCTCTCTACGAATCCATCGGCCCCAAGATCGAGGCCCGGTGACGGTAAGCGGCGCGCAGCAAAACCCAGCTGTCCACCCTTCCACACAATAAAAGAAATTGGTTGGTAGATAAATGGGTATCCTGGGTATCCTAGTGGTTAAGACACTGTGCTGCTGGTGGGGCGTGGTTCGGATTCCACGTTAAACTGTTGGTCTAACTAAGGTGGAGTGATGAGCTTGACCTTAGAAGAATGAACAATTCGAATGGAAGCGAAAACCAAGGTTAACCAAGGTTATATATACATACATGATACTGATAAACTTTATTGACCGGAAATAAATTCCATAAAAAATATAATATTTATGAAAGTAATAAACGATATAATGAATTAAACAATAATAAATTTAAGCACAAAAAAGTAGGACTAAAAATTAGGACGTATATACTGCATATACTTTATGCGCCACCTACCCAGTTAAAGGTCAAATTACAAAAAGTCAGTATATTACTACAGTAATCGAAAGCTAATAGATACTTGTATAATATATATATATATATAGTATATATTTGCAGTTACCGCTTACCCTGTGGACACACCCACCGCACGCCACTGGGTTGTACCCTCATTTCAAATATGCATTTGTTCACACTTATACAAACTGAGCCTGCTTTTATATCGAGTAAAACTTCCTCTTTTGCACAATCTACAAATGGCTTTTGTGAACATTTGTCAAACTCAACGTTTGACAATTTGCTTTGAATGAATAAGCATAGGAAGCTTCAAAACAATTTTCGCTTTGTCTAGTCTTCGGGCTGTGACTTTCCCCAAGTAATTTAGGTGTTTGGCTTTCTATTAATTTGTAATGCGATTATGTTTGGTACCTACAAGTAGTAAAGTTTCGTATGAAATGAAAATTTAAACCGTTTAGTTCAGTAATAAGTGTTAAAATATGTTAAGTGAAAATTCCCAGCAGGAAATGTGATATTTAAAAAACGTGATAAACGGTTATAAAATGTCGATAAAACGTTTATGGCGACTATTAAACGTTCCATTTCTTGCTGTGTTCCTCTCAGAATTAGGCTCCAAAGTGGGGACCGCAGAGATATCATTCGAGAACTTACTGGCTCTCTTTCTGACCCTATATACAAAAAAAGGGAATCTGCATACGGTCAGTATTGAGAACCCTTAGTAGTATGGTGGCATTTATGTGGAGATGGTGCAGGATAAGGGTAATAGGGGGAGTGGAGGTGTAAGAGTGCCAGAGTGTCAAGTGAGGTGCGGGGTGCTAACCCTCCAAAAGAGTATAAAGTTGAATAAAGAGTAACCTAACCTAACCTGACCTAATCTAACCCAAACTAAACTTAATTTAAAAAATGTGTATATATATATATATATATATATATATATATATATATATATATAACGACATGCTATAAACTTTAGCGGCCATCATTCAAATCTGTCTTAGGTATAACAGTGATAATATACCATCAGAAGTCAAACCCTGAACTCAGTCTTTATTGTTAAAATGTTTTAAACATCAATATAGACATATATATATATATATATATATATATATATTATATACACATTTTTTTATTTTTCCTTATCTTCGTGCGACAGTACTCACAAACCATCCCGGTTGACGAACACTCTTATTAAAACGCATACATAGACATAATTTAAAAATGAGTGATTAGTAAATGGAAACACATATGCATACAATATTTATTAACGTCAATAGATTATTTTTTTATCAGTAAACTTACAAACAATGGTGGAAATAGTTAATATATAAAATTCTTTTTAGAAATAATAATACATCACATCTGCATACAATATTTATTATCATGTCAAGAAATTATTTTTTTATTAGTATAGAAAACTCACAAATAAGGATAGAAATAGTACATTCTCATTGCTTTGTATAACACAACCAGTTCTTTTTAGAAATAATGTTCCTTTTACAGTAATGTACGAGTCTTTCTACACTCGATATACAGAGCCTTAATATTATTTTGGATTATTTTTTTCCTACTTTACAATACTGAATGTAATATTTTCAGAATTCTTAATCTTTGAACATATAGATTCAAAAGCTTGCTCAAGTACACGGTCGAATATTACAATAAGAAAAGTCAAGGTATACACAACACGTTCGAATCGAGCATTTATTCTCTTTTCACCTGTTATTTCAATTGAAAACTGTTCAGAGTTCATGTCGATGTATAAGGAAATTCTGTAAATCGTGGTAATAGTTAGAGCGTATATAAAGAAAGAGCTCCTCGGGATAAACGGTGAAGGTGAGAGATGATTTGTAATGCTCTAGACCAGCGTCCCAGTGCGACTGGTACTTCTTGGGGAAGTGTTTTCTAAATATTCTCTAAGCTCCAAGCCGTTCTCATCTTGTTTATCTCTACACTTCATAAAATCATTACCGGTAATTAAATATTTATAGGCATGCTCGAGAACGGTATCAAAAAAATGTACATCAGCAACTCGCGCATTTAATAAAGGTTTCAGGTTGAGGAAGGCGGCTATTTCAAATAGGCTATCGAGGATGAAACGGTAACGAGTAGGGACTAGTCTGTTAACATTGTTTGTACTGAAAGTTTTTAGATCAGTTTTCCACATTAATCGTGTTTCAACGCAGGGTTGACTCGTATCTCGGCTAATAGTTAACATACAAATAATACAGTATGAGGGGGTGTCACCGATAGTTATTTTTGTTGCATTCGCGGTAGCTGGTACCTTATAATTCTCAGGCGACCACTTCTCAACAAGCATAAAGATTTTTGATATCTCATCAACACCCAAATATGATAAATAAAATTACGATTGGCGGAGTCTGTACGTTTATAATTTTTCTCGAGCACATAATTAATTGCGCCACTGCTACGTTCAAACACTCTCACTGATTTGGAAAAAGTCATGACGTACTGAGCGTTAAGGATACTGCTTAGCGGTAGCTCCACTTTTCTTTATTACTGTAGATGCAGGTGTTTCTTGGTGATACTGCTACGAGGAGGCTTCTGGATAGCATGTCACGACGCTCCAAGCTCAGATGCTGGTGTGAGGCAGGCTGCTTGCTTCAGAGCGTGACGTAGATCTGGTGATAAGTTATACGTCTCAGGATCGAGACACCACTGTTGGTGGCTTAGCGACTTGGATGCGCTGAACAAAACATATAATGATATGCACCAACATGAAAACATAGTTTCAGTCTGGTAAAATGTATATACACAAAATTATCTATCATGCTAAATGATTCGACAGTAAATCACGTAATATTGAGAGGCTCTATTCGAGAAATATGTGTGTCCATACTGTTCCACGAGCGGGAACAAAAGATATTTGTCAACAAGTTCTATTAAAAAGGTACATAAACCTTTAACTATACCCCCCCCCCCCCCTAGACGCTTCACCGTGATAAACGTTGATGTAAATTTCTGTTTTTCTTTACTGATCGTCGGGTCATTCACTTCACTATGGCTTTATTCTTTAACACAGCTTAAATTCGATACATACTCCAAGGCGTCTTTAGCAATACGAAACCCTGTAACACTCGTTAAAATAGCCATAAAGCACTTGAGCATCCCGATTCAACATCCAGGGTGAATTAAAGTTGATTTAAAAACTTCAAAAGATGCATACTCATTACATCTTCATATTTTACATAGTACCACTTTACAAAAGTGTTGTAAACAATATCAGAGGCAGCCATCGTTGTTAAAAAGTTAAATTCGGGAGCGGTATATAATCACACGCAGATAATTATGGTGAAACTTAGAAGTAAAACTTCAGTAGCTGAATACGTGTCCACAGCAATGTTTGCGAGCGACTGACGAAGCTAAACACAGCGAATAACACCGGTATGTGGGAAGAGCCTATGCAGCATGACAAGCCAGGAAATCAAAATCAAACACAGCTATTCGTACGCTCATCCATACAGTGGGCAGATTCTATACATCATGTCCAAACGAGAATATTATGTGTACACACACACACACACACACACACACACACACACACACACAATATATATATTTAAAGGTTAAAAGAAAATGATGCGCACAGCCTGAAACGTAAAATAATTTATTTAAGGTGCACGAGTTAGTTTACTGAGTGGGATTGCAATTTCATCGGATACTAATTTGTATATTTTTATCGGAATCATATTTATGTCAAAATCTTTATTTTTTATATTTTTTATTGGTAGAGAGATATCGCATGGTAGGATTGGATCAAAGAAAAATGATTGGATTTGGTTGTGGCATGTATTGTCGGTAGTAATGTTTGTAATTGGGATCGAGGCTGCAGTGCTGGAGCCGATATTTGCAAAGAAGTTGTTTAATAAGTTGGCTGTGTCTTTGGAGTCACTGTAAGAATTTGAACCTTGTGTGAGGAAGGACAAGGGATTTGCTTTAACCTTCTTTGTGTTAATTAACTCTTTCAGAGTGTCCATCGCTTTTTTGAATTGGATTTTTGTTCATCAATTTTTCAACAATAATGATCTGCTTTCGCTTTTTTAATGACTGCATTAAGTCCGTTACAGTAATTTTTGTATGTCTGTTTGGTAATAATATCGTTTCCCATAGTTTAAAGAGTGTATGCTTGCGTTTAATACTTACAATGAGTGCTGGTGTAAGCCATTGGTTCTTGTATTTAGTATTTAACACACCTAACTTCTTAGAAACTGTTTTAGAAAAAGAGTATATATATGATCTTTCCAGGAAAGATCACGAGAAAGGGAAACACCAAGAATGTTCAGAAAAGAAGAAGGATTGAATTGTGTATTGTTGAAGGTAAGGGGACAGTCGTGTGGAATATTGTGACGAGTAGACATGGTGGAACCGAGTTTTTGAGGCAATGAAAACCACAAGGTTTTCTCTTCCCCAATCAGAGATAGCAGAAAGATCAGAGGTCAGGTGTACCGGAATGGTGAGTTAACCAATACGACCGTTGTTTTCTGCTTGATAAAAGATCGGGGGATATGATACTGGAGAAGTTTGGATGTTGTGGTAGACTGGAATGAACTTCTCAAACAGCGACAGTGAACGTAGCACCCGAGTTCCCACGGGTAAGTGTAGTTGTAGTTGTGGCAACTCGTTCTCCAGAACCTCGCGAAGAAGCAGAGCTGGGCACTTCCGCAAACACTTCCGCAAACCGCAAATTCCGCAATTGCGGAAGTATGTTTTTCGTTTGCGGATTTGCGTTTGCGGCAAAGTCATCGCAAATTAGTGAATTTGCGTTGCGGAACTAAGACCGCAAACGCAAATCTTTCCGCAAATTTTCCTCAAGTATAACACGGCCATCCCCAGCTCTGCGGCCGTGGAGAGACTGTTCTCCCATGGGTCAGATATAATGAAGCCCAAAATGGCCAGCCTGACCTCTGACAACTTCCAACGTCTCGTGTTCATGAAGGGGAACATGGACTTATTAAAACTGGATTTGGCTCAGTTACTGGAGGAGGACGACTGAACTTGTTGACAAAGCCAGAGGCGTACACTTGTAGAGGCTAGAGGGGTTGAGTTGTACAGTGAGTTCAAGTTGTGTACAGTCACAGTGTTAACTTAATTAACTTGTATGTAATGTGTGTACAGTTACTACAGTTACAGTACAGTCTTCTCTAACGTGTCTAAGTCTCAAATTTATGAAATTCAAATGATTAAATTTATTATTTAATTTATTTACTATTTACTTGCAGGAGGTGTTTTTGTTCAATATAATATATCAATATATGTAGTATTTTTTTTCTTCTACAATAGTGATTTATTGTAATAAATTATTTAGCCTTGTTTTTAATAAAAACAAGGCTAAAACATTAAACATTAAAAAGATATAAAAACTTTTTATACCTCTTTAATGTTTTGGATACTTTTTATAGTTAAAATTGCGATTGCGGAATTTGCGGTTTGCGGAAGTGTTTGCGGAAGTGTTTGCGGAAGTGCCCAGCACTGTAAAAATTGGAAATATGGTTTGCGTTTGCGGATTTGCGTTTGCGGCACCAAAAATGGCAAGCAGTTTGCGGATTTGCGGTTGCGGAAGGTAAGGTTTGAGTTTGCGGATTTGCGATTGCGGAAGTGATTTTGAGTTTGCGGTGCCCAGCTCTGCGAAGAAGTAGGGGGCCCACTTCGAATCATAGATCCCACCAGATTGTAAAAGATGCCGTTTGCTTAGAAACTCACCACAGTAAATCGCTCAAAATACAGTGTAACTATAGTTCTTATGTAGGTTACAAAAGTACTTCGGTGTTTTAAATTTGACTCTGAAGGGATCTAACTCCCATTATTTTATGACCTTGATGTGCTCTTATCCTTATCCAAGACATTATACCAGCTTATTTGTGGGTAGGCGGTAACGCCTACAGAATGTCATTTCCCATTTGTTTTAATGTATATACAGTATATGTATATATCTAGACACCCAAAAATCGTAAGAATACCGAATTTTTAGACTGGCTACTGAAACTTCTAAGAGTCCTGCGTGTTTTTATAGTTTTAAATCATAGGGGAAACTACTCCAAAGGGAGGTTCGGAAGTCTCCTTAATTGAATTTAACGTTATTCATGGATTATGATTTTGACGTAAGAAACAACATAAGGTGAAATGAATTTTACGAGGCATATGGTAGTCGTCTGTGCGCTCAATGAAAAATGGTTGAAAATGAATTAGCATGATGGACGTATTCCAAGACTGCAACATGCAACAATCACATGTATGAAAAGGGAGTCATGCAACCATTTTCGGATTTCATATATTGCATAGAGAAACAGACCTTATTGTCAGGGAAGCCTTTCGTTAAGCTGAAATCTAATCTATTTCTAACTGAAGTTTGAATCTCGTTATCAGTTTTCCACTGAACGTTACATATTTCTCGCTTGATAATTCTCGAATAAGGACTCTAATCACTCCAGCTTTGCGTGGTTAGCTATAACACAGTAGTATTGTATGTAAATATTTAACTATTCCATGCATGATATAGATATTAGAATGGATTACTCTTGGACAGAATGAATTTTGTAAAGGTCACTAGATTATCAATATTCGTGATTGTGGTAAATCAAATCTGTTCAAGTATTCATGATTAATATAATGCGTTACTCATAAATACGTAGCTACAGTCGTCCACAAAACATGCATAAAGTAGGTTGGCGAGTGAAATGCATAAATACGATTAATACGATTTGGAAAGCCTTAACGTTTGTTCTAAACAGTCTGAAATTTCGTTCGGAGACTTATACGATAAAAACGCTTTTCGCGTCATTTTCTGAACTTTTGTTCGGATATTGCGTTCGAAACCCCATTCTCGCCTTTCTGAAATTATTTATTTGTAGACAGGCATAATTGAACACGTGCATTAATAGTGTATATATATATATATATATATATATAAAGAACGACGCTTGTGTAGAAGAGTGTTCCGCACAAGATGAGGAGGGAGAACGAGCAAATGAAAAATGAGGTACCTCCCAGGATTCCGCTCGTATGTAGGAGAATTACGAGTATTGACTAATCGGGGTCCTTAGTGTAGTGGTAACATATCCGACCGGCAATTGGATGATCCCGGGTTCGATTCCGGGAGGTACCTCATTTTTCATTTGCTCATTCTCCCTCCTCATCTTGTGCGGAACACGCTTCTATACAAGCGTCGTTCTTTACATTATTATACTGTGTGTTGTTTGCAGTTAAAATGTGTATATATATATATATATATATATATATATATATATATATATATATATATATATTATATATATATATATATATATATATGTATATTATGCAGGAAGGAGAGGCCAAGGGCAATACCGACAAAAGCGTCCACACACCCCAAACAAGAAGAAAATGACCAAAATCAAGGTCCAGAATTTTCGAGTTGCATGGACACTACGTTTGAAAGATTGGAGATCACAGACAGAGGGAAAGATGGATTGAGAAAGACTGTTCTAGAGTTCACCGGTAAAGTAGATGAAAGATTGAAAATATTGATTATCCCCTTGCGTTAGAGAGTTGGACAGAAAAGGAATGAGAAAGTCTGGTGCTGCGTGCTCTCCTTAAAGAAGGAGGCATGCGGTTAGCGTTCAGAATAGCAGTGTCCGTTATAATAGCGATAGTAAGAAAAGAGTGAGGCAACATTGCAACGAAGATAGAGATTTTGAAGACAGACAGTAAGAGGCGGAAGTGATGAGACAAAAAGCCTTTGATTCCACCCGATCAAGTACGGCTGGGGGGTTGAGTCACCCAACACATGAGAAGCATACTCCATACATGGGCGGATAAGACCCCTGTACAGGGACAGCAACTGAGTAGGAGTAAAGAAACCACGGAGGCGGCAGAGCACACCTAACCTCTTAGAAGCTGTTTTAGAGAGTATATATGATCTCTCTAGGAAAGATCGCGAGAAAAGGAAACATCAAAAAATGTTGAGAGAAGAAGAAAGATTGAGTTGTGTGTTGTTGAAGGTAAGGGCATAGTCGTGTGGAAGATTGTGACGAGTAGACAAATGGAAGAACTGAGCTTTTGAGGCATTCAAAACCACAAGAGCCGTCGGAATAGAAAAGAGGAGGGAAAGAAGAGGAAGTAAAGTTGTGGAAGAGGTTCTTAGCTAGATGCCAGAGAAAGCGAGAAGAATTAGAATTCGATAGGTTTTCATATTTTTGTCTAATGAAGAAATTTTTGGCGGGTCGAATAGCAGATTTTGCACGATTCTGGGCAGAAATATAAGCTGAGTGAGAGTCAAGAGTTGAATGGCGACGGTACCTTCTGAAAGCCTCCTCTCTGCTGGGGCTACGTCGTAGCCAATGTCGTAACACCGCTTCCCTTTGATCAGCGAAGTTAAGCGACAGTGGGTCGGATAGTAGTTGGATGAGAGACCGTCCGCTGCGTCCAGACTATGTAGCGACCCGTGATTCTGATTCCACTTAAAACTGTAGGTCCCCTCCATCATATGACCTTAGATGTTGCGAAGGAGGTTAAACAAAACCAATAATTATTATTATCCTCTCTGCTGCTGATAGCATTAGAACAAGTAAAGTTAAGCCAAGGTGTTTTTTACATTCGTAGTAGGAATAGAATGTGTAATGTGCGTCTCTATGCCCGAGAGAATCACCTCCGTGATGCGCTCAGCACACTCGAAAAGGTCCCGGCCACGGAAGCAGTAATCATTCCATAGGAAGTCAGAGAAGTACTGCCTAAGGGCCTTCCAATCAGCGGCGCCAAAGTGCCGGAGGATCCAAAGACCGAGTTGGAGCGATAGGACAGGAAACGGATATAAGATTGTGGTCGGAGGAGCCCAACATAGAAAAAAGTTTCACAAAGTAAGAAGAAGGATGAGAGGTGAGAAATAAATCCAGAATGTCGGGCCTATCTCCAAGGCGATCGGGGATACGAGTAGGGTGCTGTACAATATGCTCCAGGTCATTCAGGATCGAAAAGTTGTTAGCCAGTTCACTAGGGATGTTAGTGAAATGAGAAGAAAGCCAAAGGTGGTGGTGAAAACTGAAATCTCCTAACATGGAGATTTTAGCAAAGGGAGAGCGGGATAGAATGTATTCCACTTTGGAAGTGAGGTAGGCAAAGAATTTTGGATAGTCAGTAGGATTAGGAGAAAGGTAGACAGCGCAGATGTATTTATTCTGAGATTGGTATGTAGGCCGTAGCAAGAGGGTAGAGAATTCGGAGGATTCGAGTTCGGGAATACAAGAACAGGTTAGGTCATTGCTTATATATTCGCAACATCCACCTTTGGAGTGAAATTGACTATAGAGAAAGTAAGAGGGTATAGAAAAGGGGTTGCTATCAGTCGTCCCAGACACCCGAGTTTCAGTGAGAAAGAAAAGGTGATGTTTAGAGGAGGAAAGGTGGTGTTCAACAGATTGAAAATTTGAGGAAAGGCCATGAATGTTGCAGAAGTTTATGAAAAGTGAATCAGGCAAAGAACATCTCGAATGGGCGGTAGCAGATCCAGCTCCGCTGCCAGGGTTTGTGTTCCCAGTATCGGCAGCGGGGGAGCCAGAATTGGGGATATTTATGGTCCCCTCCCCGCAGTATTACGAGGCTCTTAAAATTGTTGCTATTTTTTAAAAATTTTGAAAAGATTACCTAGTGTGTAAGATGCATGTACATATGGTAAAGAATAGGGAGAGAAGTGTGTGTTTGAGAGTATGCTGGACTGCTCACAGGGTAGATGAGACACAGAAAAAGGTCAGATTATTATTTATATATAATAATTATTATTACTAGTAATAATCTAAAGGATCGAATTGTTAGAATTCATATTCTGCATGATTTCCTCCTTTCTGATCATAGATCATTAGAATATTAATTAATTTTACCAATTTATGCGCAACACGACATAACAAGAAATCAATAGGTAAGAATAATCGCATCGATTGGTCTAATGTTAATATGCAACAGAGAATAGAATACAAAGACAGAACAGGTCACCTCTTTAATAATTTACAAATTTTGCATCTTGCCTGTAGTAATCCTTGCTCAAATGATTCTCACTGTAAACTCATAGATAGGTATTATAGTAAGATAGTAGCCCTGTTAAGAGAAGCAGGAAGCCCCCTGATTAAATCTTACAACTATCATACTAAGATTATTCATGGACGGAATGATTTTATTGCTCTCCTGAAGAGGGAATCGAAAGACGCCTGCGATTTGTGGTGCTTTCATGGTAGACCCAGATTAGGACCAGTATACATGAATATGTGTAGAAGTAGGGGTCAGAATAAGGTGGCCATAAGGCGACGTAAACAGGAAGAAGAGTCTATTTGAGCATCAAAACCCTGTGAAGCTCACATAAATAACGATAATAAAAAATTTTGGAAATTTTTTAAGAATCAAACGAGTGTCAAAAGTGCCCGACAATCGATGGGGTGTCGGGGAGGATGAAATTGCAAAGCTCTGGAAAAACCACTACTCAAACATTCTTAACAGTGTGAGTAGGGATAATTTTAAGATAGGTTGCAGCGAAACGCCTGTGGGAGGGACAAGGGGAAATACTTTGATATCAGTTCCTGAAGTAAAGAGGTTAATTAAAGAGTTAAAGACTGGTTCTGCGTCAGAAGTAGATGACCTATCGAATGAGCACTTAAAATATGCCAATGACGTGGCATGTCTGCATATATCATTGTTCTTATCAGCCATGCTTGCTCACAGCTATATCCCAGCAGAGTTCATGAGGGTATATATCTTGCCCATGGTCAAAAATATGTATGGAGACATTCTGTCCAGCAATAATTACAGGCCTATTTCTGTCGCTTCCTGCTTCTCGAAACTACTAGAAAAACATTTGTTACTCCGATTAAATGATTACCTATGGACATCTCCCAATCAGTTTGGTTTTAAAAGGTCCCACTCAACTGACCTGTGTATCTATGTACTTAAAGAAACAATATATAAATACATTGACAGTAATTCAACTATTTATAGCTGTTTCCTTGATATAAGTAAGGCATATGATAGAGTGAACCACAATATTTTATTTGCAAAACTAGAAGACAGGAAGGTTCCCATGTACATATTAAATTTATTGAAATTTTGGTATTCCCACCAATCTTTTACCGTTAGGTGGAGCAATGTACTATCCAAATGTTTTGGCTCCTCTTGCGGGGTGAGACAAGGCTCCTTGCTCTCTCCGATGCTGTTTAATGTGTATATTGACGGATTAATTGCTTCACTTAATGAGGCAACAGTGGGATGTAGTACAGATAACACAAGGATAAATAACTTAGTTTATGCCGATGATATGGTGTTAATAAATCCCTCTGTTAAAGGTCTGGATCAGCTACTAAAAGTCTGCGAAGTATATTCGCAGAAACATGATATTCTTTTTAATGCTACAAAAATAAGGTTATGCAATTTCATCCTAAAAGCTATAATCAGCCAACTGACATTAGGTTTAAAATGAGAGGTGAAGTAATTGAGGAAGTACAAGAGTTTAAGTATTTGGGTCAAACTATTACCAGCTCCTTGAGTGATGACTCGGATATAAGAAAACAATCTCGAAGCCTTTGTGCTAAAGCGAATATGACCATAAGGAACTTTCGGTTCTGTACAAGTGAAGCGAAAGACACTCTCTTTCGTACTTTCTGCAGTAATATATACCGACAGCAACTCTGGGTGAATTATAAAAAAGGTTCTGGCAGAACCCTAAATTTGCTGTACAACAGGTCTTTTAGACTCTTACATAAATTACCCCCGAGATGCTCAGCTTCGCAAATGTTTGCTACCCGCAATGTCCCGAGCTTCCCGGAAGTAACTAGACGTGCTCAATACAGTCTAATGTAAAGAATTAAAAAATCAACCAACCCGATTACCCAAGCTATCCATGAGTCCTGCCGTTTATCCTCTAAGCTATGGACTTCTTAGTATGAAAACGTCTGTCTGTAGCTCCACTTAACTCCGACATCACTCTATTATTTCTAATCAATCGTATATATTTTTATCCTTAGTGTGTGAACTATCATTGTACTAATAATATTTGTCATATTGACAATAAACCTTTTCATTTTCATTTTCATATATATATATATATATATATATATATATATATATATATATATATATATATATATATAATAAAATAATAATAATCAACTATTGCCAAGGTAACATATATACCTTAATATAATGAATTATGGAATCCGAGTCACACTTGGAAGACTTTCAAATTCCTTACGTCTCTACCATAGGCACAAGAATCAGTGGTGAAGGTTCTTTCTTTGTTTCCATTCTTGTACCCTCAACAGGAAATGAAAGAACCCTAAATTGTTTCCACGCGAACATCGCATGTCTCAGGTGATATTTTTAAGCATTTAAGATTGCATTATTATTTATATGAAGGATAATTACTCATATCAACATTTATTGATCTTTTCGATCGCAGTGCCTAGAGGGAAGTTGAATTGTTATTCTTTTTACAACTCGTATCCTGTACATTTCCTTTTTCCTTTCACAAATCTATCCGCATCGGATTTCCTCGAGTCGGGGTAATGTATGGTGTTTTGAACATTCTTCAATTCGTTGGTCAAGGTAGATGGCTTTCCCTGGTTATAGTCAAGCTGTTTAATATTATCTGACGCTTCGTCCCCGTCCTATTCGGTCCTTCATAGCTTAGGTGCGAAAATGGGATATTTGTAGCCATGGCATGATGTAGGACGGGCGGCACTCTTACGGTTATTAGCGAGTTCTTGTAGTACTGTATATAATCAAGTTTCTCTTTCACATTTCTGATTTGATCGTTCCATTTATGAGCATTTTCGTCCGTCGATGAGTCAATCTTCGGAGGAGGTCGATCGACGTGGCTTGAGAAGTCTTCAGCCTCTTTAGACGTTCCGATCTAGTTACCTGAAGTTCTTCCTCTGCCTCTGAGGTAGAAGTGTTGAGGTCCTCATCATTAAAACTGGCCTGTATGTCATCATCCTCGCCATTGCGCAATTCCTCTTTTATTTCCCACCACTGGCACTTTCCGTCTTTGTGTTATGTCATGTGGGTACGTTTCTTTTTTTCCCATCTCCAGGTGTTTTGTAAGGAAAACATAGGGGTTAAACTGTCGCGTAATTACGTATGGTCCATCATATATTTGTTGTAATGCCTTTGGTACTCCGAGTTTGGGTATCCTACGTATACAGTATATACTTTATCGCCTACTTTCGGAGTCCTCAATCGCATGTGTTCAGATCGCTCTGTCGTCGCTTTTCTTTTCTCTTCCAGCTTCTTTCGTACTTCCTGATACACTTCCTGCAGCATTTTGAAATGCCGCCATTTATATTCCTCAAGGTCTTGTTGGTAGCAGTTTACTGAGTTGACCGCGCTGATATCTTCCTTAACTGGTTCTCTTCCAAAGAAAACGAGAAAGGCAACTCTCGTGTGAAGGAATATTTGGTGATGTTATGTAAATACTGTACCAAAGGAATGTATTTATCTCAATATCGCATCGATTTATCTTCATTCAATGTCCTTAAGATATTCTTTAATGTGTAAATAAGACGCTCGACCACGGCCTGTGTCTGTTGTCTATAAGGAGCACCATAATGCAGGGTGACTCCATGCGCTCCCGCCAGCTTTTCTATAATTTCATTTTTAAACTCAGCGCCATTATCAGTCTTCAGATGTTATATCTTTCCGTATTGTAAAATATACTTCCCGAAAATACTCTCATAATGGGTGCAGCTCGACAAATTTAGTAAATCACACTTATTACACACCTCACATTCCGTACATGATTTTGAACGGAGACCAACATATTGGGCCAATACGTGAATTCCAATAAATTATTATAGGTCTTAGAATCTCGAAATGTTCTCCCATCAAGGAATTATGGGCTTTTGTGAGAGCTTCCTTCTGTAATTCCTCGGAGGGTAGATACTATAGTACCGGTATATAAATCAACCCTTTCTCCCATCTTTGCCTACAAAATACAACAGATCATCTATATAGGCAAAAGGCCATCGGTCTTGTCGGATGTTCCCGCTAGGATTTAGCAGGGTATCCAAAATTCCGTTGCATCGCTCATCGACTTTTTTAGCAGTTTTGATATCTTCTGAGCGTTTCCACATTTTAAAATCGGGTTCATCCATGACCCTTTTCAGAAAACTTTGTGGGAGTTTCCCGTTGTTCAACTTTTTCTCTTTCCACTCTTTGCGCGGTTAACAGCTAACGTTGGAATGCTTTCTCCGTTGTTAACACATCTGCCCATCAAGCCTGCTATCGTGTTTTGTTGCCCTTTTACATATTCAACCTTTAAGTTATACTCTAATAATGCTGTAAACCACTTAGTTAACCGCTTAGAAGTCTGGTTAACTACTAAACCAGCCAAGTTTATGATCAGCTCATATAATGATCCTCAAACCCAATATAATGAGTCAAAATAGGGCTAATACAATGCCTAAGCCCTCACGTTCGATAATATAATACTATACTTCCTCTGGGTGTTGTTGGATCTTTTACCGAAGAATTCAACGGCTTGTGCAGTACCATCCGATTCCTGCATTAACACCTGTATTATAGAGCATGAATTACTCATTTGGATCTGGGAAGCGTAATAGAATCTTAGGTGCTCTTCCAATACGTGCTCTACCGTAAAATTTACATTCCAATATGTGCTAACTAACGAAAATATCACGACCTAACCTAACCAATCGTTAGGTCAATTGTACGCCCTTGACGATTGGTTAGGTTAGGTCGTGATATTTTCGTTAGTTAGCACATATTGGAATGTAAATTTTACGGTAGAGCACGTATTGGAAGAGCACCGAATCTTACTCGAAATAATTTCTTTAATTTTTTGTAACGTTTTATTATGATATTGGTCCAATCAAAGTGCAAACCTTTCCGTGTAATAAGGGCATTTATGGACAAATTTCGGGCGCTCGGGATATATAAACACAATAATACTCTATCAATTCTAACTGTTAGTGATGTACCGACTCCAAAATTTAGCCGATGCCGATTCTTTGCCTATATTTAAAAAAATAAATTCCCTTCATAATTTTTTTTAATCTAATGTGAAAACTTTCAATTTTCATATTTTTACATTTCAAATTTGTTTAAATGCTTTTCTTTAGCTCACTCTACAATATACAGTACCAGAATTTGTTATTCATGTACCGTACCTAAAATGATGTTAAATAGTTTTATTACTCACTAAAATGATAAAACAATTTTATTTTAGTTTCATAAATTGAATACCAATATTTAAAGTAATTGGTTTTCCTTATGTTGAACCTATTTTCTTTCTTTAACAATATAAACAACAACAAAATTTTTATTAAAAATTTATGTAAAATACTTAAAATAAAGCCAATATAATAAGATGGTTTAGTATATAAATTATAAAGTACAACTCAATATAGAATTATTATTAATATAGAGTAGGAGATTACAATAGTTTATAATATTTAGAGATTAGCGAGTTAGAGAAAATGTAAATTTATGGGCAACTTAACATATTAAGCTTTGCCTTTTTCGTGGATGTAAAATATTTTTATATAATTACATTTTGAAATGAGTATAAATTATCATAAAAATTTTTTTTTCAATTTTCTACAAATACAGATTTTGTTTTGTAATGAAATTTTAAAATTTCAAAGAATCGGTTAAATTTGGCCGATGCCGATGCCAAAAAAATGGCCGATTCTGCCGATAACAATGCCGATTAATCAGTACACCACTACCAACAGTGACTGCACTTCAGTTACATTTCTTGGAGTTTGCAATGCTGTAATTGCAGCCACCGTACTCGCGTTTGAAGACATCCCATCTCCCGTTATATCATGCCCTAAAAAAGTGACCTTTGTCTGAAAAACTTTTAACTTGATTAGCTTAAAGTTTAGGTTGTTCTCTTCCAGGCGCTGTGACACTGATGCGATGTTCTCAACACGCTCTTCATTGATCTTCCCGACTACTAAGCTGTCTTCAATAAAAATGAAAACCTTTTTCCCGATCAAATTGTGAAATAGTTCACTCATTATTGCTGAAAACATATTGGCGGTCAACTTAAATCCAGAGGGCAAGACCTTATAAATATAGTTGGTATCGTTCGTAGAGAACGCGGTTATATCCTGAGATTCTTTCTTCAAAGAAATTTGGTGATAACCTTGAGCCAAATCTATGGTAAAGAAATAACTTTGGCTTCCCAGCTGTCTATCTTCCAATTCTATACTCAATTTGTAGTTTTTTAACAATCCAAGGTCATCGCTTTGACAAAGACAGAATCCACATGTTGCATTAAGATTTCTTGCAACAACTCTTTTGTTGTGATTTTATCGACTCTGAAATCATGTCATTTCTTGCGAATAATCTTCTTCGCACACATCATTATCAAACAACTCTTTCACAAGCCAGAATCTCATTCAAATCATCCTGTGGGATGAAATATAACTCCTTTTTTCTGCATTACAAACTAACTTCTTAGACGCCGTGTACAACGTGGCGGATATAGTCACAATACATTAATAATTCACCCTTAATTATCAGGTTTTCCTTATTTAGTTTCGCTTTATTATAAACTGAGATGTTTCGAATGACCACAGGTATCTCCCCAAGATCATATACACAGTTAATTGATTCTTCACCATTACTTCCGGTGGTGACTGAACCTCTGAGAAAATGAGGGTGATCCCTTCGGGTAGCGTGGAGGATGATTGGAAAATTATATTTGCATAATTTAGAGGAGCTATTCTTAATCTATTTATTTTGAGGGTATGGGATATCAAGAGCGGATGTAGGCATTTCAGTAAGGGGGGCTTCAAAGAAAAAAGGGCACCCCCCCAAAATAAAAAGGGCACAGTACTAAATTTTTTTTTAAAACAAACCACCAATGAGCGAGTGTAAAGTCGACTGTATTGTTTTATTAGATCAGTCTCATTCAAATATGACACAAAATAAAAATCTAATTTGGGTACAACAATCACAGAAAATTTTTCAAGCATTTACAAATGTCTTGCCAATTACAAGAACTATCAGAATAAGATGAAGATAAAAATAATGATGTGGCTGCAACAGTACTAAGGGCACTTATGAAAACCATTATAACCACAAATTTGGAAGTACAATGTATAAGGATGAAGACTCAAAATAGAATTTGAATAAAATAAAATAACCATGCTCTATTTACAAAAACATGCAAAAGCATACACATCATTCAAATAGGGCACTTACAAGAAATTGAAGCTGGGGGGGGGGGTCCAGACGTCGCCGATCCCTTCCCCGCCACTTGATCCGCCTATGGATATAATGTTACAATCTATGAAATTAACCGTGGAGACCCTTGTGGTTCGGTCTAGATTGCGTAGCGCATGCGTCACTAATGGAACAGAATAGAGGCCTATAAGTACCCTGAAATGACCTTTCTTCCCAGTTAATGTGACCTCATGTCCCAGCATAAAGTCAGTCCCAAGAATAAGACTTATTTAGGCTGGTAAAGATGTGACGTATAAAGTTAGATCATAAGGTTTTCCCCGTAATCCAACGTTTAATTTTACCTACCTGTACATTGATATTATTTGTTCGTTTACCGCCGAACAAGTTATCTTTGAGGTTTTGATCTCGTTCGTCAAACTGAGTTTGTTCAAAAAATGTTGGCTAATAAAACAGGCTTCAGAGCCAGAATCCAACAAAATTAAGAGGTCTCTAGGACCAATTTGTTCCCTAATGATGAGAATAACTAAATGATTTGAGCTTGTTGAGTTCTTAAGAACTTCATTCACGGGGTCATTTATAACTTCAGCTCTTTCATACTTTCCACTTAATCTTGAATCATGCCCGAAAAAGAGTGTTATAAAAGGGAAGAGCAGATACCTGATTTTTAAATTTAGTGTTATACCGAAGAAGGGGAATGCGGAGACCCGACTCGCCTTATTCACAGATACCACCATCTTCTTAATTTTATAGTCTCTTCTTGCTGCTTGCTCAGTCTCACCATTACACCAGTCTTTGTTCTCATGTAACCCCAAATAAACATTGCATTCGCGATTAATATCGTGCGTTCTTGCGAGCGATTGTCGGCTGTTGTTTCCAGCTGACAAGTGATCAAAAGCATCTTTGAATACGTCATATCCAGAGTTCATTGCACTCGACTCTTCGTTCGCACTCCTGCTTTCACATCCTTCTACTGCAGAATTACTCATTTCATTTATTTCCTCCTCATTCTTTCGTTCTTACTAGCTTCATTTATTATAATTTCACTCATTTTCGTTTCCTTTATACACTCACTTATACCTTTAATACTGCTGGAGTCTCTTCATTTCCATTTTTCTTCTTTACTCTGATTTTCACATTCGTTTCCGTCGAATCTCTCACGCATGCATTCCTTCCGTATCTCTCGTGTGGCGTTATCACTCTTACAGAAGCTGTTTTATACTCTCCTCCTCACTTGCTACACTTTTAAATTTGTCAGATATTTGCATTTGCGTGTCTTCCTCATTCACAGACATACAATTTACATACGTTTTTTCCTCATTTATAGACGTACGATTTACATACATTCTTTTCCCCATTTGCAGAAAGCCATATTTTCTTCAATGTTTCTCCGTGCTCTTAGGAACGATAGTCCGGAATACATGGATGCTGAGTTAGAAAACTCAACAATATTGGAAGTAATTTGTGTCACCACCTGCTTTTTTGGAACCTTGTCTTAAGAAGGCAAAACAACCTTCTATCGTGTGGAAAATAACCCTCGCACTTTGTCGAAGAATATTTTAGTACTTCCATTTTTCTCAGGCTTTTTAGGCATTGCTGATGTACTTAAACTTTTGAACATTAATGTAGTATTTTCATATGACAATATTGTGAAAAATATTATGTTGAACAATAGTCTTACCAATAATTCAGGCATTATTTAAAAAATTGGTTGTAAACAATGTGACTCCTTTTACATTGGACAGACGGGAAAAGGCTTCAACGCGCGTGTAAAACAACAATATTCTGTTAGAACGGGAGTGTTGTCCAATGCCCTTTCGGTCCAGTTGTCAAAGTTGTCCCATTGTATTGATTGGAATAGTTCTTTAACTTTGTTTCACTCAAGCAACATTGTTAATAGAAACATACTTGAGTCAGCCATTATTCAACTTACAAACAGTTTCAACCTTAGCCAGGGCCTTTTTTCGTTCGATCCTGTTATTTTGAATTCATTCAGAAAAGATTTAACTAAGAAGGGCAAGGTGCTAAAACTTTGGTAGCTTTTCACGTGATTATATGCCCCTCCTAAAATATTTTCTGCACCAATCATATTATTTTTGTTTTTACTTTGTGATCTATATATAGTTTTAAACTTATGATTAATTTCAGTGCTCTTAAAGATGTCATTAGACGAAAGCGCTTGAACACCATTTCGTGTTTTACTTTCCTTCGTGCTTATTTTCATCATAAATATGATTCACGTGTTACTTTCTTGAAATATATATAATTATTTCAAAGTTCGTGAAATATTATAATATTATATATATATATATATATACACAAACTCAGAATGGTTCCCTGAGAACATTATATATATATATATATAAATTTAGACTGGTCCAAAAAACAAGTTTTGAAATCATAACATGGGACCTCAAATTATTGTGAACCTTTATAAGAATAACTTCTGACAAAAATATCAGCTCATTTGAAGTATATTTAGGGGTGCCGCACCACTGTCAAAAATATCAGAAATAAAAAAAATTAGTAATATTATGTGGATTGTGGAGTAGTTATCTTCTGTATGTATGTTACTTGTGTTGTTGAGATGATAGCATCATAGCAGTGTAGGAGAGTGTTAAATGGCATCATGCACAAATCAGATGTAAACAAACTAACTGTAAATTGCCCGGTTCATCACTCATTTAGACTCAGTGAGTCAGTATTGTATTCGACACCTTTCAGAGAGGTTGTGCGTCTGTGTTACGTGTCACTTGAATATCAAGGTAATTTGAACTATACCAGTGGCGTTTTTAAAAAGTTTTTCACTTTACAGTGACATTTTCATTAATTAAATATGTCAAGTTCAGTAGCGACTAGAAAATCAACAGAAATGTGGCTTATTGAACAACCAATTGAGACAATATGTGGAAGAAAGGTACCATCCTATGGTGACGTTCTGCGGCTTATTTTTCATCATCTACATGCCAAAAAGACGTTGAAAGATGCATCTAAAGCTGTTTGCACTGAAGTATTGAAATTTTGGGAGATGGCAAATATACCAACTGCTGACTATCGCAATGTTACGAAAAAAATAGAAAAGGAGTATTTTAATTATAGAGGACTTCAAAAATCTAAATCTAGACGTTCACAGACACAAATAGATAAAGAAACTTCTTTTCAAGAACGTTTGGACAATTTATTCGATATCGCCCATGCCAATGCTCTGCAAAAAATGACAGCAGAAGAAGACAGAGCTTTTCTACAAGCTCAACGAGAGAAGGGAAGGAGAGGCTACATAGGAAGTGTGGACAAAATATGTGCTCTCAAACAATCTAAGAGAAGATCTAGAGATGAAGCATTTCAACGCCAAGTTAAGAAAGAAACTATGAGAAAGAAAATGAACACAACAGTGACTCAATTTTCGTCAAATAGTAGTTCCTCCGAGGAAGAGCCAAGTACATCAAGTACACCAGTCACCATAAAGAAGGAGAAACTTGGTAGTTATAAACCAGCAGTGGTTGTATCAACAGAATTAGCAATGACACTGGACAGAAACAAATTAAGTGATCGCCAAGCAGTATCAGTAGTAGCAGCTACTGCATCTTCTCTTGGATATGAAGTTGATGATATTGTTCTGAGTAGAAGTTCAATACGGAGAAAACGAATATCAGTTCGTCAGCAAATTACGGATGACATCAAGTAATCATTTGAAACTGATATTCCTCTAACAGTTCATTGGGACGGAAAGCTTATCCAAGATCTTACCGGTGATGATAGTATGGATAGACTTCCGATTATTGTATCAGGCGGAGGAAAATCTAAGCTTCTCTCAGTACCTAAACTTAAATCTGGCACAGGAGAAAATATTGCAGGTGCTGTGGTCGAAGCTTTGGATGACTGGTGGCTACGAGATTGTGTGCAGGCAATGTGCTTTGACACAACTGCAAGCAACACTGGCGATAAAAAAGGAGCATGTACTCTTATTGAAAGCATACTTGAACGGCCGCTCTTCAGACTAGCTTGTCGACATCACATTCTCGAAATAGTAATAGCATCTGTCTTTGACAAATGTCACGGCGCTGCCACTGGTGGTCCGGATATCTTGTTATTTAAGCGTTTTAAAAATAAATGGAAGACTTTTGACACAAACAAGTTTGAAATTGTTCAAATCGATGTACCGGAAAAGGCCAGTATAATTGAAAATTGCAAGCAACATTTGACTAAATTACAACCTCGAGCAGATTACCGAGAACTCTTAGATTTGACACTCATATACCTTGGAGATGTTCCTTTCGATGGCACTAAATTCCATCAACCTGGAGTGTTGCACCGTGCGCGATGGATGGCGCGAGTGATATATGCAATAAAAATTTGTCTTTTCACAAACAAATGGAAGTCACTAGACGTGAACTAGAAGGGATGCAACGTTTTGCATTATATGCTGTTCGATGCTACGTAAATGAATGGTTTTTAGCACCCATTGCTTCCTCTGCACCAGCTAATGACCTATCTCTTCTCAAGAAACTTCAATCCTACGATGATAAAGAAATATCTGTGGCTGCATCTAAAGCGCTCTCTCGCCATCTCTGGTATTTGAATGAAGAGCTCATCGGACTTTCTTTTTTTAATGAAGAAACGTCACTGGAAGCCAAGCGAGAAATGGTGAAGGCGCTGGATGTGAATAGCTCTCAAAATCCTCCTAAACGGATAAATTTGAATGTGAATGATCCTAACCTACAAGACAAAACACTAGCTAGCTTCGTCAGTTCAACAACTCGCAACTTCTTCATAAAATTAGCATCGCCAATAGACTTTTTGGACAGAGATCCTGCTGATTGGAACGCTAATGATGACTACAAAGCTGCTAGCAATTATGTAAAAAATATGAATGTTGTAAATGACAACGCTGAGAGAGGTGTTGCTTTAATTAAGAACTTCAGTGGCCATCTTACGAAAAGTGAAGAACAACTCCAATATCTTCTACAAATTGTAGAGCAGCACCGTTAGCGTTTTCCAAACGTAAAAAAATCTACAATAAAAGAGGGACTTAGATAAAGGAAATAAATGGAATAGAAACAAAATTAGAGGACTGTGGATTAGGCCTATAGGGGATACCACATTAAAAAAAACGCACCGATAACAGCTACCTCAGGGGTGGTGTGCAAACGCTGAAATGAATGATATAATTGATATAAAAAATATTAATATAAATAATCCGATTGAAGAATAAAATGAAATGTTTGACCTCCGTGCGGCACCTCTAAATATTATCCGATTTGCATAAAAATTGGTATTTATAGTTCTTTTACCATTCTTCACAATATCCAGCGGTCCCATATCAAAAATAATAACTTTGAAAATTCACCCTTATAGGTTGGACAAGTCTAATATACAGGGTGTCCCAAAAGGCATGGCCTAAAAATAAACGTTTACAATTTTTTTATTATAAATGATAAAGTTAAAGAACAATGATAAAAACAGGCATGAATGCTTTAAGTTTTATTTAATGTAGTAGTAAACCTCCACCGTTCACAACAACTAGTCTAATGCTACGTTCAAATTCTAAATTTCAGAGAGGGAAATTACTCACTGATTTCAAAATTCATCATTTAAACAGTTTACGGCACTTAACTTCCGGCATTAACTACAGTACGAGGCTATTTGATGTGTTAGGCTAAGGAGCTACGCTAAGTTAAGCTAAGCACCTTGTTGCTAAGCGCCTTTTTATGACATACGGTATGCGCATCACTTACACCAGATTTCATACGTTCAGCTTTTTTAGAATTTGAACGTAGAATTAGACTAGTTGTTGTGAACGGTGGACATCATGTGGCGGTTTACTAACTATGTTAATTAAAAAAAAAATTAAAAAATAACATAAAATTTTGCAACCTCCCTTAGGGGAGACAAAAAAAAAATGGTGTCAATAATCCAGCAGGGTTGAAGCACCTTAAACAGAACAAAAACAAAATTATATTAAATAAAACTTAAAGCATTCATGCCTGTTTTTATCATTGTTCTTTAACTCTATCATTTATAATAAAAAAATTGTAAAAGTTTATTTTTAGGCCATACCTTTTGGGACACCCTATATATATATATATATATATATATATATATATATATATATATATATATATATATATATATATATATAATTATTTCACGAAAGTAACACGTGAATATATACATACACCTCGTTAACCTCGTTGCTGTTTCGTGCGTTGGTCTCTCTTCACACGAAAGTCAAGCTGGTGGCCCCGCCTCTAGGTCTGGCTTGGTGGAGGAGCGAGTTGCTTTCTTGTGCTCTCCACCGTACATATCCAGGTACATCCGGCTCATCTGGTACCGTCCTGAGCCAGGCATCTAATCTTCTCTTGAAGACTTCAACTTTGACCCCTGTAACGTTTCTGAGGTCCTTTGGAAGCTGGTTAAAAAGTCTTGGCTCCCTGACAACCAAGCTATTTTCCTTCAGTGTTGAGGAGGTCCCTTGTCGGGCCTTTAATTTGGGAACACTACACATTCTGCCTTTCCTATTTTCCAACGTTATTTGTTTGGATGGTAATTGAGTTTAGTTTGAGGTTTGGAACCAATTTTTCGATCATTTTCCATATGTAGATTATGGTATACCTCTCTCTTCTTCTTTCCAGGGAGTACAAATTTAGTTTACGTAGTCTTTCCCAGTAGTTGAGTTCTTTGCAGCTATCACTATTGGTTGTGAAATGTCTCTGCGTTTCTTCTAGTTTATTAGTTTCTTCCTTTTTATATGGGGACGTCAAAACTGAGCAGTATTCAAGTTTTGGTATAATCAGTGTTTTCAGCAGGGGAATCATTACTATCCTGTCCCTTCTTTTGAACGTTCTTAGTACCTGTCCCGCGACTCTTTTTGCTTTATTTATCGCTATCTGATTTTGTGTTTCGAATTTGGCATCATCGGTCATTATTACCCCCAGATCGATCGCTTTCGTGCTTCTCTGAATTTCCTGTCTATTTGGAGCATAATATGCAGTCTGTTTAAGTTCCTCTTTTCTACCATATCTCAAGAGCTGAAATTTCTCGGTGTTAAATGTCATGTTGTCTTCTGACCATTTGTATATTTTGTTCGTGTCCTTCTGCAAGGCCTCCATTTCATTTACATCGCTGATATTTCTGCTGATCTTTGTATCGTCTGCATGTTACTATACTGTTGCTGTTTACTCCACTGTCTATGTCTGTTAGCATGTTAATGAACAGGAGTGTGGCCAATACTGTACCTTGTGGTACTGAGCTGCGTACTTCCGATTCTGATGATATACCTTGAATTTTGACGACCTGTAGACGTTCTCTGAGAAAGTTGTAGATTCATTTTCCCACTTTACCTGTTATTCCCATATATTTCATTTTATGTGCTATTATACCGTGATCACATTTGTCGAAAGCTTTCGCAAAATATTTTTTCTGAATTTTAAATATTTTACCCCTCAAAGTTGTTCCATATGATGTAGAAACCACGTGTGGAAAATTTCTTTCGAATCGAGTAATATTTAGAGGTTGCTCAATGATATCAAAGTTACACCATAATACATTTATGGCAGGTATGTATTGCTATCGCTGCCAGACTTGTAGCAACCTTTTGTTCTTTATTTTCAATCAAATCGCTAGCATCCAGCAGGCCCCCCTCACCTCGGGTTGCCAAAGTTTTCAAATGCCCATGCGGGACAAAAAAATTTCTGAGGTTTTTTTCCCCAAGACCAAATTTTTTTCAAATTGAAAGTCACTAGACGTTTTTGTTTTTTAGGAGTCTCTGAACTAGCCATCTTGCTAGGGGAAAAATTGTAAATAATAATAATATTATTATTATTATTATTATTATTATATATTATAATAATGAGTAAAAAAGACACGAGTGTAAATAATTAATTCAAAAAAATATTCTAAATCTTATAAATAAAATCAAGTGTGTGTGTGTGTGTGTGTGTGTGTGTGTGTTCCTTTTTCATGCAAAAACTTTCACGCAAATGCAGCAATTTACATCTGAACGATTTCTTATAAAATGTAGACATACTTACAGATTTTATTTGAATTACACAATCTCAAGTTGTATGGTCAAGCAATCGCAGGATTGACACTAATTCAAAGCTTACAATATAACTACAGAAAAACTGCAAACTCGTGGCCAAACACAACATTTTATAAGCGTTATGTAATTTCTAGGATGTTCTAGATCATTCAGCATTACTCTACAGAATTCTAAAAAATTCTAAATCAATTCATCTCGAAAAAATTTGCTTAAAAATACTTTTTGTAAAACATTTTCAATACAAAGCGGGACGCGGGATTTTTGGATCAAATGCAATCCTACGGCCTCACCTGACGGTGAGTATTAGCCACTAAAAGGCGGGAGTCTCATGGTTGCCAGCCACTCATTTCGAATCGCGTACGTGACTCCTTGGCGGCGAGGGAAGTATCACCTGGCCCCATTTACCCTCTGCGCCCCGGCTCCCACTGTGTACGAGGAGGAAATCTCGGTCCTCTGAATTGGTGATGAGAATGAGGGCGTCAGCGTGGGCGACATCGAAGAGGTCCCTCATATTCTCCATGAATTTCTTCTCCTTGGCCACCTGCGTCGCCGTCTTCCTGCTCTTGTTCTTCTTGAGGTTCATCCACTCCTTGTAAAGTTTCTCGAGCTTCATGATACAGTGGTCTTTCCGACTCATGGGGATGCGAGCTCTCTCCTAGAACTCCGGTACCTTCAACAGGACTTAGGACGCCTCCTGCCGAACCTACTGCTTCTGCTTGAGGTGTACGTTAACCAGAATACCCATCACCTGCCCATTTGATGGTAATTTGGGCCCACTCAACTCACTGACGGGCGATCCCAAAAGATAAATATTTTCCTGGCTCTGGCTGTCATTATGAATTAGATATATTTCTATTTATATCTATTTATATCTATTTCTCTTTATGTACCTGAAAATAAAGAGTCGTTTAGAAGGACAGCAAAGTCTTTTATTGTTTTCAATAAGTATATAATTATATGGCTCTTTTGCCCTCCACACCACCCAACCGTTCCACCCCACCCAACCCTCCTTCCAAATAAGTAAAGCCAATGGCAGTCAGGCTGCATTATGCATGAGACTAACCGTCACCCTAGTCTGTTCTAACTGCATTTGCCAGACGGGTCAATGGGAGTCAAAATTACGTTGAACGACCTTCAAATTTTTGTAATTTTTCAAAATATTCCATCCAAAGGATTTTTTTTTTTATCAAACTGAATGGTTCTAGAGGGTGAGAGCATAAAATTTCAAACTTTTGAAAATAAGGGCCACCCTAGTGTGTATATATATATATATATATATATATATATATATATATATATATATTATATATACACACAGACCATGCATGGAACAAGGAACTCTTCTGGGAAAATTAAATCCACTATAGTCCGAATCAGTAATGGTAAATGACAAACACTATAGTTTTTTTCTTTTTCATGATGTTAACCCGACGTGGGCAACGGGTCACTCGCAAAGAGGCCCCAAAAATATAGCTTCCCTCACCAGCTATCTGCAAAACAGAGAGGATCCAGCTTTGGGACAGGATCTAGGAGGTTACAGCTACACCCAGCTTACTAGCCTAGCCTAGCCTTTTTCTTTGATGTAGTCAATCCAACGTGAATGTAATGAGTCTTTTGCTTATATTGAGGTTCTGAATATAGTAGGCTAGGTGTAGCTGTAACCCCTAGATCCTGTCCCAAAGCTGGATCCTATCTGTTTTGCAGATAGCTGGTGAGGGAAGCTATATTTTTTAGGGTCTTTTTGCGAGTGACCCGTTGCCCACGTCAGGCTAACATCATGAAAAAGAAAAACTATAGTGTTTGTCTTTTACCATTACTTATTCGGACTATAGTGGATTTAATTTTCCCAGAAGAGTTCCTTCTTCCATGCACGGTTTGTATCATTAAAAAACCTCAGGGGATCATTCTGAGTTCAATCATATATATATATATATATATATATATATATGTTAAACACAGACCGTGCATGGAACAAGGAACTCTTCTGGGAAAATTAAATCCACTATAGTCCGAATAAGTAATGGTAAATGACAAATATATATTATATATGGTATTTGTCATTTACCATTACTTATTCGGACTATAGTGGATTTAATTTTCCCAGAAGAGTTCCTTGTTCCATGCACGGTCTGTGTTTAACATATAATTGTCTCAGGGAACCATTCTGAATTTGTGTATATATATATATATATATATATATATATATATATATATATATATATATACACACAGTGACGGATCGTGACTTAAAACAGTTGTGTGCTACAACAAAAAATTTTTGGTAGGTAGATATATATATATATATATATATATATATATATATATAAACAACTGATAAATTATAAAATAGAACTAATTCATCGTGAATTATAGTAAATGTTCTGCGCAACTAACGGTAGATAGATAGATATAGTACTTACTTATTTACGAAAAATGAAATTCATGCGACGCTCTTTCTTTCTGCAGAACTTGTCATTCACCTTGGTGTTAAAAGCCTCAATGTTTGAAATAAACTTTTTTTCTATGGAGAGCATTGCCAGAGCATTAAGACGATCCTGGGACATAGTATTTCTTAGGAAAGTTTTTATTCTTTTTAGAGAGGAGAAACATCTTTCGGGTTCTGCTGTTGTCATTGGCGTGGTGATGACAATTTTAAGAAGTTTTGTTACTTCAGAGAATGTACTCTGTAAATTGTTTTTGAATATAAGTTTCAAAACAGGAACTGCGCCATCAATTTTTCTGAAATCGGTTCTTTCATATAAAACGCTAAGCTCTGTTTTCAGTCTCCTTTTCTCCAGCATTCTATAACTTTGAACTGCAATTTCTAGTTCATTTTCCGGAAAATGTTTTGCAAATTCTTGAAAGTTAACAGAATTCAACAACTTTGCTGCCTCTAGATGATCCAAGGATTGAAAACGATGATGACCCTCCTGTACAATTCGATCACACTTCTTTGGCATCGGCGCTTCGGCACGACTGTTTGGGTCGTTTATTGCCAGAGGACACGCACGTAGTCGCAATTTCACTGTCAATGATGTCTATTGAATCTCTCACTTCATTGATTGCCAAAATAAAATGGGATACAGCACTTTTTATTTTTACAGCATCAGACAATCTTGCTTGTAATTGGTTGTACAAAATGTCTACATGTGGCATTATTCTGTGAAAAAATGAAAGCCAGAAAAGGAATTGTGCATCTTCCAAATAATGACGGAGTCCACGAGCTTCTTGAGCTGTCCTGGTGGATAATGACGTCTGCAAATCCAACAAACACTCAACCAAACTGTCCTTGTGTTCATACACCACACTGGCGGTTCTCGATTTAAAGTTCCACCTGGTTGCAGAACCACTGGGAATCCTTCGTGCCACAACTGCATCTAGTGCAGACAACCGTTGTAGTGACCTTGAAAAGAAAGCAGGTAAAGCTGACAGGCAACAAAAGAATACCCTAGCTGCATGATTTTGCGAAGCAGCTTTTTCCATTACCAAATTTAATTGATGGGCATAACAGTGGATGTATTGTGCAGTGGGAAAAATAGCCTTTATTTTTGCTTGAACTCCACCTCTTTCGCCACTCATTACAGCCGCACCGTCGTAAGTCTGAGCAATTATTTTGTTAGATTGATCTTTAAAAATGTATTCAAAATACAAATAGAAATTGCGTCTGCACTTTGACCTTCCGGATTGAAAAATCCCCAAAATCTTTCAGTAGGCACGCCATTGATTACATAACGAAATACTATTACCAACTGTGAATGTTCAGAAATGCCTGTAGTTTCATCTGCCATTAATGCGACAAAATCAGCCTCTTTCATTATTTCGATTAATTAATTATCTTTTCACGGCAAACTTCCGACATACAATCTAGCAGTTCATTCTGGATGGTTTTAGAAGTTCCCTTGAAAACATGATTCGATTCTATGTGTTCTTTTACCGCACTATGTAAACTACTAACAAAATCAACGAGTCCCAAGAAAATACCCGGATTTGCAGAGGTTTCATTCTCATCATGTCCTCTTAAGGCAAGTTCAAAGGCACCGCAAAACTTAATGCAGTCAATTACCTTTGAAAATATATATCTGTTCTTTTCTACTTCTTGATTGTGTTTTTTGATGGTGTCATGGTAGGCCCGACTTAACTGTGTTGCAATATTCACACTACCGAGAACACTAAGATCCAACACATTGTTTATATGTTTCTTGTTTTCATTATGCTTTCTAATCAGTGTTTTAAGATGGCCAAGATCTTTCACTCCCGTGTTACTGAATGAATCACTGTTACCAAAAAGAAGGCATGGAAAGCAGAAAAGAGCATCCCGAACATCACAACCACAAATCCAACTATAATCATCATAAATCTTTCTGTGAAATTGTCTTAAATATTCTCGATTGTTGCTTCCCTTGGCTTTCTGACTTAAATTTAAATCGGGAGTTGGCCTACCTAACTGTTTTATTTGAGCTTTTTCATTTAATGTTCTAGATGAAAAAGGTACTTTTAATAAATTGTCCACTGAATTCATATTTGTATAAAAATTAATAATTTATATACAACACTTGAGTAAACAAAAACACATACACACACATAAAACGTTTAAAAATCAAACGCAATCGATCGAGCGTCCATCACATTGACAAGTGCTGCAGCGACTGGTAGCACATTCACGCCTTATCCGAAACTGGACCGAAAGACACGTCTGCGCATGCGCTTTGTCTGATTTCACTCGATTTGGGTGCTATACTGATGACAGCACATAAGTACGAAAATAGAAATGCAGGGAATGCGGAGTTAATTCGTTTTTTCGTAAATCGAAAAACAATTTAGATCAAATTGGAAATTACAGAAGATATTATAAGTAATTTTATTGATTTATTATTTAGTTATTTATGTATTTTAAAAACTGATGTGCTGTAGCACGTAAGCACATAATGAGCGGCCGCCACTGTATATATATATGTATATATATATATATATGAAGAAATGTTATAGTGAATTAACAGGAAAAGAAATGTTAAGATGTTTATGTTCTAAGAAAGGAATATTTTATAAACGAATGGCATGTCGCACTTATGAAAAATAAGGAAAAGAAAAATTGTATATAGCAACAAAAATTTACGTATAAAAGTTCTGAAAAAAGTTTAATTGTTTCCTGAATTAGAAATACGTCCAGTATGCTGCCATTCTCCAGTGCCTGGAGAACCCGCATTCGGGCGCTATAATGAATAGTAAATATCAAATGCTTTTTATTACGCATATAAAATAAAATACATTTAAAAAATGAACCTTCATTGATGTTACCAGAGAAAAAATATAACACTTACATTAGGAATTCGTCAGAAGTGAAGTTAGATATGCTGAATTGATCACAGACAATGTAGCGTATATGGGAACTTGGTTCACTGTTAAATTTTCGACAAATGAATGCTGATCCAGTTCGATTTGCTTATATATGATTGGGGTATCGTAATTACCCCCTATCAAAATTTTGCCATACCAGGAATATATATATACATACACACACAAGTTGCTTTATATGTTGGAACGTTTATTTATACAACCTCTGTCGGGTAGGCTATATTTTCCCAGCTGAAGCATCTGATATAAGTATTTGAAGTAAAACTCTCTCTCTCTCTCTCTCTCTCTCTCTCTCTCTCTCTCATATATATATATATATATATATATATATATATATATATATATATATATATATATATATATATATATACTCTGTGTGGTACAATCCCTGAAACCGGGGTTTCGCCTCTCTTAACTGTTTATTATTTAACCTAAATATATTAGAATTAAACATAAAACATGTTTAATTACTTCACATCCTCCAAAAGTTAAATTAGAAAGTAAATTTCAACGTTAAACTAATTTATGTGGTGTATGGAAGTTATATAAGATGTAAGAAAAATTATCGAAATTAGGAAGTTTATTGTCGGAAAATAAAAACAAATGAAATTAACATAATTTAATCGTGTACGAAATATTGGAGAAAATGACTCTAAATGAATGCATGTTATATATATATATATATATATATATATATATATATATATATATATATACAGTACAGGGTGGGCGGAAAGTAGCTCCCTATTTTGGATTGGTAAAAAAATACGTATATTATCCATTTATTTCAGAAGAAATAATATGAAAAGGTAGGCATACATGGTAGGTTTTCTCTAAAATTCAATGTGGGCTCCAACTCTTTCCACCAGCTTCTGGAGCCGCCCAGGAATGGCGTCCACTGACTTTAGCAGGAACTCCGGCGGGATGGAGGACATGACTTCCCGAATTCGGTCCTCCAGTTCTTCCAATGTCCTCGGTTTGGTGCGGTAGACTTCTTCCTTTACCCACCCCCAAAGAAAGAAGTCGCACGGTGTCAAGTCGGGGCTCCTGGCTGGCCATTGATGTGGACCACGACGACCCATCCAACGCCCAGGGAAGTGGGCATCCAGCCACTCACGGACAACAAGAGCGAAGTGCGGAGGGGCGCCATCTTGCATAAATATCAGATCGTCGATGTTCTCCCATGTGCTGACAACCGGCCAGACCTCGTTTCGCAACATAGCAAGGTACCGCTCAGCATTCATGGTGTTGCGCAGAAGGAACGGGCCCACAACCTGATCTGAGGTCATACCACACCACACCGTTACACTGAACCGATTCTGCCGTTTTTCAGCGGTAACCATGGGATCCTCTCCTGCCCAGTAGTGGCAATTGTGGCGGTTGACAAAGCCTCCGACGTGGAACACCGCCTCGTCGCTCCAGAGGATGTTGCGGAAGAGATGGGGCCAGTCTTCATGCCAAGCCAGCATGATTTCCCCGAACTCCATGCGAATGTCGCAGTCCTCGTCCGAGAGAGATTGGTAGTAATGCGGCTTCCACGCACGCCAGTTCAGCTCCTTCTTCAGCACAGTTCGCACAGTAGCGGGAGAGTCCACTTTCCCGAGCTGCCTGGCGAGTTGACTTTCGTGGACTCCGTGCGAACATTTCCTGAACTGCCTGCACCGTCTCCTGGGCCCTGGATGTCGAAGGGCGACCACATCTTCGAACATCTGCCACAGACCCCGTGGTCATGAGCTTCGAGTGGCAGTTCTTGATTGTTTTCGGGTCCACTTGGGCACGTGGTCCGTGAATGGCCCGCCACCATCTTTGAACTCGAACGACAGATTGCCAAACTTCGTACCGTGCCGCCAACTGGGCACGCTCCTGCAGTGTTAAAGGCTCAGCCATGTTACCCTTCAATCTGAAATGAAAAAAAAATGAACGTTACAATTGTACCACTTTAGAGAACACACCATAACAATATAACAATACAATCACAATTTATACATAATTTATATGTAATTTAAATTAGGGAGCTACTTTCCGCCCACCCTGTATATATATATATATATATAATATATATATATATATATATATATATATATATATATATATATGTGTGTGTGTGTGTGTAAAAATGAATAATTTTAACATTCATTTTTGCATATAAAGCCCAAACTCGCGTGACACTCTTAATTTTTAATTTTCTTTCTATTTTATTTTTGCTAAGTAATTGATGAATTATTTCTTTTTTATATTACTTAATCATTTTTTAGATTAAGCTTAATCATGTGATCGTGTTAAATTCTGCAATGTTTATTTTTTTTACTCATTCTCTCTTAGGTGTAAAAGATGAAGTCATATCTTGCCGAAACTCTAAATTAACACTTAATTTTAAATTTTAAGTATTTAATTTTGGCTCATATGCATGTTTAATTTCAATTCATAATAAAATGCATATTTCATTTGCCATTTTTAGTTAACTCGGCAAATCATGATAACATCAGATCTGTCAGTATATTGTTTAAGAGAAAAATGTACCTTCGTCTTCAAATATCTTGTTTATCTATCAATATGTTATTACAGCAAAACTTTACCTTTATCTTCAAATATTTTGGAAAATAATTCAGCCTACTGATAATTATGAAAAAAAACAGGTCACCAAATTAATTCGCATATAAACTCCTGTAACCTTTCAAATTATCATTCTGATCTGACCAAGAGGCTGAAGCATTACCTGTAATATTTTAGAAGTAGTAAAATACAGTAAGAAGATATCTTTGTCTTCTCCTTTGAGCACTGCCTTTTCCAAACAACTTAGTTTTAAAATAGAATAAATAATTTTTCCGATACGCTACAAGATGAATCGGGGAACCGTCAGATAATTTAGTAAGTTTTCACAGAATCCTCCGATCCACTACAAGAAGAAATCGGAGTGTAGTATAAAAGAAACTACTGCGATTCCCTACACGGTATCAGCTACCCCAGATTGAGAAATCCGTTGCTGCCACCTAACCAGAACCCCCGTCAACCTCGAACCGCCCAAGGCCATAGACGGAGGGTTAACAACTGGCGACCTCTGCACCCAGGATTCTTCCAGTCTTTTAGAACCTGGAACTAGAGCCAACGTTCAATTAATTGTGGATACGTCAGTTGACCGGTGTGTCACGACTTCCAGTTCTTCACTTCCATCAGTTGACTGACGTGTCACGACTCCAAGTGCCTCACGCTTATTTTTTATCCAGGAACAAGTGGTGGAGGAGCGAGTTGCTTGGGTTGCTAGGTTGGGTTAGGTTAGAATGCTCAATAATCAATTTTCTACGTTTGGAGGTTTTGGCACCCCCAACTCCCTTGACACATTGACACTCTGGTACTCCCCCACTTCCCCATTACACGCATCCCCTCTACATAAATGCCATCATACTACTAACTTTATTACTTAGAACGTTAAATTTACAAAAACAGTCGAATGCTTTAAAGGAACTCTCCCGTTTCCTGTGCATTTTATTTTATTTCCTGTGCATATTATTATTATTATTATTATTATTATTATTATTATTATTATTATTTAATATTGTTATTAGTATTAGAATTAAAAACGAGTATAACATTTTACAAAGCTAAATTAATTTCGAAAAAATTTATGTTCGAGAGAAATTCACTTCGCGATCAATAGAAAATCACTTGTTTTTCTTCATTATACGAACAAAGGATCGAGATTATTAAATATAACGTAAATATCTTTTCTTTGCCAGTGAATGCGCACAATAAAGGAAATACGAAAGCGAATCTTAATTATAGCGACAATAAGGGCCATTATTTATTGTTATTTCTACGCTCCACGTGACTTCGATCCAAGGACGCTGAATGAATTGACTTCTGCTGTACCCACGATGGATAGAGAAACCTCCGTAAAAACTAGCACTCATCCTAAATAACCTTTTATTCCTGTCCTTGTTTATGCAGGAAGACATTTTTAACTGTTATTGTTAATTGTATATACGGAATTGTATAAGGAAGCACGCGTTAAGTTTCGCTACAGACATTGGTAGTAGTAGTAGTAGTGCAAAAAAAAATTAGTTAGGAGAATTTATAAATGGAACAAGCATAAGAAAAGTACAGATCAAATGTTCCAAGAATTAAAAATTCTCAAACTAGGAGCAATTTACAAACTAAGCATTGCTAAATATATATATCGAATCGCTCATAATATTGCTCCAGAAATCATCCAAAACAAAATATTAGCTTCCCAAATACAACATTGCTTCAACACAAGACAGGCACGTACATCAGAAAACCGAATTACTCTCTAGATCAAAGGTGGTCAACCTGGTTTTCAGGCGTGTCAATTAATGGGCACAAATGTTTTGGCGGACCACTGTCCTACTATCCTCTCTGCATCCGTTTAAAACGCGTTCCTTGTCTTAATTGATTTTTCAGTCGCTTTTTCATTTTCGCTCGTTCATCACGCGAACCATTCCAATTACCGTAGCGGGCCTTGAGTTTTCTACCCCTGCTCTAGATTGCGCGACTAAATCCTTATCCTCAACCTTTGGAATTCATTCGACCAAGAAATAAAATAATCAAGCACATTAAAAATCTCCCAAAGAGAACTGAAAGACAAATTCATCAACTCATACAAGCCATAACTCTGCATCCCAAGTCTTATTTCAATAACAAAATTAAACTACAAAATACTCTTGTTTCAATATTTATTTCTATATTTCTATATAGCAAGACAAAAATAAGAATAACCGTTAAACTAAAACCAAATATAAGCATGGTGAAGGCATCAAAGGTTGTTAAGTTATTGAATAAGGAAGGTATTTAATATTTCAATATTTTAATTACATAATATTTAATAATAATTATATTTCAGGGTCTAATATCCAAATAAATACGAAGGTATAATCTTAGCTGAATTCATATATGTAGTTATGTGTAGTTATGTGAATGTGTAATCTTAGCTGAATATCCTAACTGTATGTAACAGTACGTATTTCTAAACATATGTTTGCAGCTTACAACACATTATCTCCATGTACTTCTCTCTCTTTGCTTCTATATCTTTTAAACTAATGTACATAACTTCGCTGCTCTGCATTAGCTATCAAGATTTACCATACAACACCATTCTGCCAATAAAGCATAACATTTGCTCGTTAATGGTAGTTTTTTGCTATGTAAATATATGAAGACATTACCGTCCCATTTGTCCGAATGTATAATGGACATGTGTGTGTGTAAATGTATGCGGGTGCGTAGTTATGGATATACATGCATGTACCTGCATATGCGTGTGTGTACAGTATGTGTGCTTCCCGTAGCAACTGATGTGCACCATCAACTTGTATATAAAAAACAAGAAATTGTAATATTGATATTATTATTGTTGTTGTTGTTGTCAATATTGTTTATTCTACTACGCTACATATGCTTACGAATGCATTAACTGTTGCACTGCCATCTATCTATATAATTGTATAATTGTAAATAATTGTATTTTCTTTCTAATAATTCTTTTACTTTCTTATAATGTGTTTTTTTTCTTTATTTTCTCTTTGATGAATTACGTGGATGACGCACCAATAAACAAACGACGTGGCATGTTTTTTCAGCAAGACGGTGCACCTCCTCATTTTGCCATGCAAGTTCGCAAATACCTTAATAAAACTTCCCCCAACAGATGGATTGGCCGAAGAGGTCCTATCGAATGGTCACCCAGGTCACCAGATATCACTCCACTCGATTTTTTTCATCAAACAGAAAATAAAGAAAAAAAACATTTTTTAGAAAGTACAAGAATTATTAGAAAAAAAAATCAATTATTCCTATGGTTCCTGAATTATGGGCCACCCGAGTACCTATATACAGTATATAGGTGTGTGTTATTATATACGAGTATTACTCTCTGTATACCTTTCGTATGCCCTACATATGTAGCAAAGAACAATAAAATTATTATTATTATTATTATTATTATTATTATTATTATATTGTGTGTAGAAGGTGTGAAGACGTATAATATATAAATGTGTATAGTGTGTATACTTATGTATATATGTATGTGTAATAGGCGTATGTACAGCCATATGTATTTTCCAATATTAAAGGTAATATAAAATGATAACTACATACACTCGCTGTTAGCACCTCGCAGACACGCTTTCTCGACAAATTAATTCTCTTTATCAGGCACTATTAGGCGCAGAGGGGAGAAATGGCGAAGATACATTAACTGAGAAAGTTCTTAATGCAATCATTATTCTAGAATTGCCGCCAACAACCCATTATATTTTGTATTTCTTTAAAAGGATTACACGGTATAAGGAAAGAGGTGGCGGGGAAAATATTGTTTAATCGCTATTACGCGTAACTGCGACATTTTGGCAACATTATGATGATATTATCTTCCCTTCCAGTAATGTTTTCTTTTGTCTTTTAATTTCGTTAACATTCGTTACATAATTGCATTCTCAGAGCTGTAATGAGTTATCGTGAAATGAAGAGGTTTTGGATGATGCCGCATGATAATACGTTTGTTTTTAAATATGGTTTCAGATGTGGCATGTAATTGAATAAGTGAAATGGGTTTTGATTGTCCATTTCTTTCGTATGACTTAAATTATATAAGTAGATAAGTTAACATCCATTTATTCGCTAATGTTAATAATGTAACCTTTAGGAAAATGTTAATGCATTTGCAAGGAAGTTCTTGTATATTTCGTATATATATAATACTGTATATATCAGGGGCGGTACGAAAGTAATGCCTCTTATTTTTCAGTTCGTAACCAAAGCGTTGTAGGAAAGCTACGCGAGATCACTATGAAAGGTTTGCATCTCCCGCCCATTTAAGTTGAGCGGCACTGTGATCGGTCACGTGACAACAACATACCACGCTGTCAAAATGGCTGCCTCGATGGCTGTGCGTACGAAGCAGAGAACAGTTACTGAATTTCTTACTGCGGAAGACGTTCCTCCAGTGGATATTCATAGACGTTCAAAGAATGTGTACGGCGACTCTACCGTTGATGTGAGGACCGTTAGACGTTGGATAAAGCGTTTCAAGAGCGGGGTTAATACGTAAAATGCCTCTGGATGCGAAATGCGTTTCCTCGGTTGCTTAAATGCATAACAGGTTGTGTTACCTTTTATTCAGTTGTAATATAGTAGCTAACGCCCTCACTTTCAACTCGAGATGGTGGATTCGAGTCCTGGTGGGGGCCGTTTTTCATTAGGGATATATATACCGGGTGGGCCAAAAAAATTATTACCTAACTTTTAAAAAAATATTGTGGCTCATCCTCTATAGCATGGGTCGGGGAACTTTTTTGGGTATTACCCAAAAATCTATTTGAGTAAAATGAAATTGCCCCCAGACTTCAAAGTAAACAAAAACAAGCCAATTGCTCTTAAAATTGTTGCATATGGTGTCTCATACCGCACGCATTACCCCCAAAATTTTTAAATGTACCCCATTTGGGGTAATTTACTCCTGTTCGCCGACCACTGCTCTATAGTGATCTTACTGCTGAGGCCGTATGTTGTACCCATACTTTTACTCTTTCAAACGCTGGCTTTGAACCTAGATTCAACGCCCCAGGAGTAGAGGTACAGGCTCACAACTGGAGGGAGGTATCAGAATATGGTGCTCAATTGAAAGGCGGTCAAAGTCAGCAACTAAAACTTTCAGATGACAGTCAGTTTCTCCCTAAATAATTAATTTTCCTAATTTTTACACAAAATAATTAATTTATTTCCTTTTTCATTTCAGACCATCATTCTGCTATAGTTGGTGGACAAGTTATAACATAATGAAATACTCTTTGGAAGATGAAGCATTGATATTGAACCTGCGTAAGGAGAAACACTGGGGTGCAAAATGAATGAAGGAGTTTCCAAATAAACGATGGACGATACCTGGACTTCAATATCTCAAAGAAAATCGATATCACAGGGTCGACCAAACGAAAAGAAGGCAGTGGAAGGCCAAAAACTTCACGTACTGAGGAAAATATTGACACGGTTTCACCCATGATATGCAGTCAAGAAGAACGGCCCAACACCCACAACTCCGTTAGAGAAATTTAAAAAACTACTGGTATTTCTCGCTCTAGTGTTCGTCGTATAGTAAAAGATGATCTGAGTCTTAAATGTTTTAAAAGAATCAAAGTTCATAAGCTCTCTGCATCAAATAAGCAAGCAAGAGTTGAAAAATGTCGTGCTCTGTTAGATCGATTCCCAGACAGAGAAGTCGAAAATATGGTTCAGCGACGAGAAGACCTTTACGGTTGCTTCAACACACAAAATGGCCGAGTTTATGGAAGACAGGATAAAAAATCGATCAGTCTAGATCGACTTTGCAGGGAACGTCCGCATTTTTCTCAAAACGTCATGGTTTCTATATTTATTTCAAAGTTAGGGAAGTCAGAATTGTTTTTGTTGATCAAAATGCCAAAATCACTGCTGCTTATTACCAAAAGAAAATCCTTGATGCGGTACTGCCGTTGATAAGGGAGAAGTCAAGGTTCAAGCTTGCATTGATAATGGAGGAGGGCACCTTCCGCATAATCTTGGACTCAATTAGGTAACTGTATAGAAACAGAAAGTTTTTCTACCCATGTCTGTATAACAGCGAATTACAAAATAATGGTTACAGTTAGCAAAAACCCAACTTCACCACGAGATAGATCATGAAATTCTATACAGGACACATATATTGATTGTACAAATAACATTTGATAAAGGTAAAATTATATTGTTCAAAATCAGGGTGATAGTTTTTTCTGGCCCACCCTGTATATATATATATATATATATATATATATATATATATATATATATATATATAATATATATGACACAACTCAGAATAACAGATAACTTTACGGAATACACAGACCTAATATATGGAACAAGGAACTCTTCTGAGATAATTAAATCCACTATAGTCCGAATAAGAAATGACATATGAGAAATACTAAAGCCCAACCGCACTTTTTTCATTCCCTACCCTCACATCTCTCGTGTGTTCATAAATTCTCTTACTGAGGTCCCTTCCCGTTTCTCCCACGTATACATTATCAGGACACTCTTTACGTGTAATATACTGTACATACACCTGTAATAGATTTCAATAATTGCAACTTTGTTTTCAAATCTAATAATTATGTTAAGCGTAGAATTGTTGAATCTAGTCTTATAGGCTCTATACCAAATTTTAATCTATCCGATGGTCAATTCTCTTTTAACAAAATTATATGTAATAAAATTGAGAATTTTGTAACATTACCCCCCCCCCCCCCCCAAAAAAATCCCAGGCAACACAAGTACATCCATCAAGTCAAAGCTGGGTCGGAGGGGTCACTTAAGAATCTTCTGAGAAGAGGATGAGAAGGTTCACTCAGCTAATCCCTGATAATTAATTTCCAGGTTTATATAAACTGTTCTCTGTTTATACGGTCATTACCAATTGAGAAGGGCTCGCGAGGAGCCGAAACTGTATTGGTGTTAAAGAAATAAAAATTTACGTCTTCCTGAAGAGTGGTTTCCTTCTCCATACTTCGTCGCGACAGTGCGTTATTTTACATTATATATATATATATATATATATATATATATATATATATATATATATATATATATATATATATATATATATATATATATATATATATGAGAACTTCCTGTGGTGCGTTTTAGCCAACTCATTCGCAGCTGTCTTTGATATGATTCAATATCAAACAATGGGAGGTTGTTTTTCTATTTTCTCAGATTGAAACATGGAACGAAAGAACCTGTGCAAACAGATTTAATGTTTTCACATTTTCTCTCTCTCTCTCTCTCTCTCTCTCTCTCTCTCTCTCTCCCCGATGTTTTGGAAGAGTTACAAGGAGTTACAAGGAAACGAAGTACCTCAAAAGGCCTTGCGGCCCATACCGAGGAGGTACCGATGGCAACGGGTGCCAGGGAAAATTTTGTAAAAGTTTATTTTTCTTTCAACTATCCTAGCAGTAGTAGAAAACTGGATAGAAAAGTAGAAGGCTCTCTCCCCCACCCTCCGCTCCCTCCCTGCCAGAGGCAGGTACGGAAAAAGGTTGAAGAAAAAAGTAGCCAAGGAAATTTTACAGGAAAGTGGAGAATATATAAATAGCTCTATATTTAGTTTGCTCACAGAGACACCGTGCAAGCGATCTCCTGCATAGTTTTCTTATGTTTTAGTCTTAAACTATGAGAGTATTCAATACTTTGTCTAGCCTATTTTTAAGCACATTTACACTTTGACTGGAAACAACCTCTGAGGGAAGTTGGTTCCAGATATTAACTATTTTATAGGAAAAGAAATTTCCGCAGACTGAGGTCCCAAATGTCTTTACACACTCAAATAGTGTGCAAGATTTGGTCGAACCTTTTCTTGAACATATCCACAGAGGAACTGTTCACAACTTCCGAAGGTAACCTGTTCCATGAGTCACAGATCTTATACGTAAAGACTACTGAGAGAGAGAGAGAGAGAGTTACAAGGAGTTACAAGGAAAAGAAGTACCTCAAAAGGTCTTGCGGCCCATACCGAGGAGGTACCAATGGCAACGGGTGCCAGGGAAAATTTTCTACACACTTAAATAGTGTGCAAGATTTGGTCTAACCTTTTCTTGAACTGATCCACAGAGGAACTGTTCACAACTTCCGAAGGTAACCTGTTCCATGTGTCACAGATCTTATACGTAAAGTAATTCCCACACACACTAGTCCTAAACCGTTTCAAATCCAACTTCCAACCATTGTTGCGAGTTGGGTTATCATTTAAACTAAACATGCTTCTAAAATCGACATCGTTGAACCCGCGTAAGAGCTTGAAAACCTCGATCAGTTGACCGCGCAGCCTCCGAGTTTCAAGCGAAAACAAGTTCAGGGCACGTAACCGTCGATTGTAGCCCATATGCCTAACGGAAGGGATTAACTTTGTGGCCCTCGCCTGCACTCGCTCCAGCTTCTCAATATCTTTCCTGAGGGTGGGCGACCAGAACTGCACAGCATATTCCAGGTGCGGCCGAACAAGGGAATTGTACAGAGAGAGCACAATCTCCTTGTTCCGAAACTGAAATTGCCTCCTGATATAACCCAATAGTTTCTGGGCTTTCTTTTCCACCTCTACGCACTGTTTCGTAAACTTAAGGTCGCTGCTAATTACCACACCCAAGTCCTTTTCTAAATCAGTCACCTCGATATGACTCCCCAACATCGAGTAGTCCGACTTGGGATTGGCGTAGCCAATGTGCATCACTTTGCATTTACCCAAGTTAAACGGCATTTGCCATTTTTCGGACCACTCTCCTATCCTACCTAGGTCCGCACGCAGTTCCTCGATCGCTTCGGGCGTCCCAACATTGGCCCCAAGCTTGGTGTCATCAGCGAATTTGGCGATCCGACTGACGATGCCACCGTCGATATCATTTATGTAAATGATAAACAACAGCGGCCCCAAAACGGAACCCTGAGGAACCCCACTAGTGACCGAGGCCCAACCCGAACTAGCCCCTTTAATTACAACCCTCTGCCGCCTATTCTTCAGCCAGTTTTCTACCCACCTACCTATTTCCCCACCGATACCCAGCGCGCGCACTTTCGCCATTAGCCGGCGGTGAGGTACCTTATCAAAGGCTTTCTGAAAGTCGAGATAAAGTATATCAATCGCCCTACTCTTATCATACTCACCCAACATGACGTGGAAAAACTCGAGCAAGTTGGTGAGACACGACCTATGCCGTCTAAACCCATGTTGGGAGTCCACAAGCAGCTTGTAGGAATCCAAATGGTCAACGATCCTATCCGCTATTATTCCCTCTAATAATTTACCTACGACTGAAGTGAGACTAATGGGACGATAGTTCCCTGGACTTTCGTGATCCCCTTTCTTAAAGATAGGGGTCACGTTGGCTTCCCTCCAATCACCAGGCACCTGGCCCGTCTCCAACGATTTGTTGAAGACTGTAGCCAGGTGGGGAGCCACCTGGTCGCGCACCTCCCGCAACACTCTGGGGAGAAACTGGTCTGGCCCTGGAGCCTTAAACGCGCTCAGTTTGTCTATTCTATCGGCAACGACTGTCGCGGTACATCGAACATTATCCAGGCCAGCACCTTCGTGCCTCACGCCTGGCTCGGGGATGATGCGGGTGTCCTCCCTGGTGAACACTCCCGCAAAGTACTCATTAAGCACATTGGCGATGTCCGCGTCGGAGGTCCGCAGAACGCCGCTTCGGTCCTTTAACGGACCTATCATGCTTCTAATGGGCTTTCTACTATTAACATAACTGAAGAACTCCTTAGGGTTCCCCTTGCAGAGGCTTGCCACCCGTAGTTCTTCGTTACGTTTCGCTAGCCTAACCTTCGCCTTCACTTCCCTACACAGGCGGACATACGCTTCAGTGTTCTCGTGGGAACGATTGGCCTTCGCCCTCCTATACGCTACTTTCCTATTTCGGATAGCCGAAGCGATGTCACGATTGAACCACTTAGGCTGCGTTGAAGCAGGGGTGACCCGTTTTGATGGTATGTCAGCAGACTGCAGCACCATAAACTCGTCCCGGAATGCACTCCACACTCCCTCAACATCGCCGCCGACCTCTAACCCCATCTCTCCTACGCTATCCCTGAGGCTAACAAAGTTCGCCCGCCGGAGATCGAGCTTACTGCCTCTCGAGTTACTACGCTTCACCCGAGGGACGCACACACGGAACCTAATAAGACCGTGATCACTCCCGCCCAACGATTCGTCAACGGTGAGGCCAGTGACGAGGTTGTCTTCGGTCGTGAATACTAAGTCTAGAACGCTTTCGCCTCGTGTAGGCTCGTTGACCCACTGAGTGAGGAAGTTCTCATCAGCAAAGTCAACTAGCCTCCTCCCTTCAGCATCAGCAGTCCTGTTTTCCCACTTTATGCCGCGACAGTTGAAGTCTCCTAAAACTACACACACCCTGTCCAATAGCAGGCTACTGAGTTCGGTGTACAAGGCTGTATCCTCCTCGAGGAGGAGATGCGGAGGTCTGTACACCAAGATTAACCTATAGCTCGTCCCTCCCACATTCAGATCGACGCCAAGCAGCTCCCGTTCCGACCGGAACTGGCAGTCAACCGGACTCAACGTGTCTCTGACGTATATTAGTACCCCACCCCCCTCCCCACGGGTGCGGTCTTTGCGAAACATTCTATACCCGGGAATTTCGAACTCCCCAACGTAGTCCCTACGATCAGTATGAATCCAGGACTCGGTGATAGCAACGATATCCTGGTATTCTGATGCTAAGAGCGCCCATAGCTCGCAAAACTTGTTCCTAATCGTCCAGCTGAACAAAACAGTACTTTGAACAATGCCTTTGTACACTTTCTGCTAACGGTATTAGTAATTTTTTGCGTAAATATCGTTTTGAAACTGAAAACTGTGTTTCAGAACTTTTACGACTATAACCGTTAGTAACTAGAACTGCATAAATATCATTTTATTTCAGTATATCCTTTACACAAGGCAAATTTGTAGAGGGTCTTCGTGAGGGAGTTAAAAATTCCCATTTTCTACAAAATTTATAGTTAAACTTTGTAAATAAATGTTGAAGACTCGAAGAATAATACTTTTGCCTGTAATTGTGTCAGCCAGGTGTTTAAACAGCTCTTTTTGTACTTATAACCAAGAACGCATAAAGCCTCATCAAAAAGCGGGTACAGAAACATGGTAAGGGGTGGTAAACAATGATGGCCCCCCCACCCTGCACAGATGAAACTAATAGAGGTACAAAAAAGCTGATTGTTGCATCTTTTAGACAATTTAATTCTACGTCTAAACAAAACCACTCAATAGTTGGTGTTGCCTCCTTGTGTTTGGCGGACGGCTTCAAGTCGGCAAGGGTAGAAGGTGAGGAGAGACTCGAAAAGGTCAGTGTCGTACTCAAGATTTCGGAGGATTGTTTCGATGTGCTGCTCCATGGTCCGGCGGCAGAATCTTTCAGGATCCATCCTGAAAGACCAAGTGGAATCCCTGATGCTTGCTGAACCACCAGCCACCCGATTCTGTCGCCGGACCATGGAGCAGCACATCGAAACACTCCTCCGAAATCTTGAGTACAACAGTGACCCTTTCGAGTCTCTCCTCACCTCCTACCCTTGCCGACTTGAAGCCGTCCGCCAAACACAAGGAGGCAACACCAACTATTGAGTGGTTTTGTTTAGACGTAGAATTAAATTGTCTAAAAGATGCAACAATCAGTTTTTTTGTACCTCTATTAGTTTCATCTGTGCAGGGTGGGGGGGGCAATCATTGTTTACCACCCCTTACATCCGAAAAGGGTATATAAATGTGAACTAGAGGACTTTATAACCATTAGTAATATGCATTAAATTTCAAATTTCTTTCGGCTAAATTTAGTTTTTGTTTCTCCATTTTGGGTATATAAGAGTCTTGACCTTTTTCACAAACCCAAAAAGGAAATACTGAAATCAAACAATAAATAATAACATTTGACTATTTATCCTTCACATTTTCAAAACTATCGACGTTAGTTTGTAGTATATGTATCTTGTTCGATGAACGACCCCTACTTCACCAATAATTCAGCCGTATAATGAATGAGAAATTGTTAGGAGGAGAGCACTACTGTATTTATAGCGAGCGTGCATGATTTCTTCCTTACGCGATACGGGCGAAACAAGTCGGAGGAAAGCTATTAAAAGTGCATCGATTCGACCAATCTTCTCCGTTCCCCCCCCCCCAGGCCGATTTAGTAACCTATAAATAAATAAAGACAGGATTCATGTCTTTCTACTGCCTTAAAACCTTTTTTAAAAATCTCGCTTTAAAAGCCCTTTCTAAAAGACTTTCCCAAAGGCTTTCTCTAAATAAAGACATCTTTAAAGCCATCCGTAAAGCTTTCTTTAAAGCTTTCTTTAAAGCCTTCTTTAAAGCCCTCCTTAAATGCCCCCGTTAAAGCCTCCTTTAAAGCCCTTTTCAAAGCGGGTCTTTGAAATTATTTCTTCAAACGCACAATAGTTCATCGGGGTTAGAATGACGTGTCAGAGAGAAGCAACAGCATTACGACAGCTTTGAGAAATTGAAAGGGATGAGAGATGAGTGTAAAAAGAAGTATGTTATATTCTTCGTCGTTCAATAGTTAATCATGTGGATGTTTATTTCTAACATATATAGCGTAAAAATGTCACTAATTAATAGCGTTGGTTACTGTTGTAGCTATAATTTAGTAGATTGCAGCTATAATTAATAAGTTTTAAAAGATAACCAATCACGTAAAAGCCTACAGTACAGATTTTTCTTTTAACCAATAGTAGAACGCATAACACTTTGTAAAACAGTTTGTGACAGCTTTTCGCGGGCCATTTTCATACCAAAAACAAACAGATTCCTTCCTTGTGGTGGAGGTGAAAGATGTGTTAAATTCAATTGTAAAATTATACAATACTCCAGAAATGTAAAACCGATCATGGAAGTACATTCTTTACCGTTCTCTCTCTCTCTCATAGGTTAAATTTATAATAAATAAAAACCCGACCCGAAAACTAAAAAGTCAAAATTAATAAAAGGTTTTAGGAAAAATGGTGTGTTCATTTCCCTCGGCCACGCAGTGTGCTTTTAGAGTAGAAATGGCGTTGTTTATAATAGAAAATTCCTGAAAATAAGCAGAAAAGTAATAGTAATTAATATCTTAGAAGGGAAACACAACAGTAGGTATTTGGAAATACAAATACGAATGAGGATGCCATATTCATGAATACACAACGGAGATAGACTTAGAGAAGGACGGAACCTAACAGGAAGGGTGTTTAGGGTTTCGAAGCAACACGAAGACTGAATGTTCTCTTGATGTGTTTTTAGAAATTTCTTTAGAAATTCTTTTCTGAGAAGTGGTTTCGCGCCTCGGGTTTGATGCCGGTTTATGATTGCCAATAGAAATTGCTTCTCTGACGTGCAATTGCGGTTGGGTGTACTTCGAGTCTGGACTGCCGTTTTAGGATTCCATCCTCATTCACGAAGAAGTTCTGCTCTGGTTAATCCTTCGAAGCCCGATTTAAGTACAAATTAGAAAACAAAATATTTCCACAAGAATCAAACACAAATGAAACCGTTAAACATATTCTGTACTTTCCTGGGATCACCTGAAGATCAGGGCCTCCAGCCTTCTTTAGTTAGCCTTATAATGCTAACTAACGAAAATATAACGACCTAACCTAACCAATCGTTAGGTCAACTGTACCCCCTTGACGATTGGTTAGGTTAGGTCGTTATATTTTCGTTAGTTAGCCTTATAAAGCTAACTAAAGAAGGCTGGGGGCCCTGATCTTCAGGTGATCCCTTTCCTGTTATCCCGAACCCCAGACTTTTTGCCAGTTGCCAGATTTCAATTTTGACAGAATATTTTCGTTAAAACTAACGAAAATATCATGACTTAACTTAACCTTACCAACTAATTAGGTTAATTGAATGCCCGGTTAGGTAAACTGTACGCCCTTGATAACTTGTTAGGTTAAGTCGTGATATTTTCGTTAGTTTTAACGAAAATATTCTGTTAAAATTGAAGTCTGGCAACTGACAAAAAGTCTGAGGTCCGAGATAACAGGAAAGTATCCATATTCTTATAAAAAGAAATAAAAGTTGTTGGAGTTTGGTGGTAAATTCACAATGACTCTAAATGGACTCTAAATGTCTCTAAATGTACCCTTGTTCAATTATTTCTGCAACCAGCAAACTACGTATCTTACCCGCAGAGTTTATCTCTGCGACCCTAAAATTGTGTGTACTTACCTTCGAACCCACACAGCGATTTACAGTTTTGCCAAACCAGTAGTTAAGTTCCAGGACAAGTGACGCGTGGATCTAAATAGAGTCAATGGGCAGAATTATACGATTTATACGCAACCCCATTATGGGTCCATATGAACCCGATGGGCAGGAAAGGATTAAAAGAAGTTCTTTGCAATTGCTTATGACATCTGGCGAAAGTGCCTCGCGTAATTAAAAGCAGAAAACTCGTAAGATCTTTCGAGAAATTTTATATCTTCATTCTGTTAATTGCTGTTTTATGTTGTGACGCAATTCTTCGATGCAACTGTGCGACTTTCACAGGAATCGCATTTATGAGCGTGGAAGATATTTTAAATTCATCGACTAGTTTCTCGTATGTAATTAAGTTATTATATTTTTCATTTCTATGATAATGGTAAACGAGCGCGTGCACTTAAAAATGCCACACGAAAAGACACACACACACACACACACACACACATATATATATATATATATATATATATATATATATGATGAATAAAACCACGAAGGAAAGGAAACACAGAATGGTGCTCAAGCGCTTTCGTCTAATGACATCCTCAGGAACACTGAAGTACATAAAGAGTTACAGCCTATATATAGGTTACAGAAAAAAAAAAAATATATATATACAATAAACGGATAGATAAAAATAAAAATTAAACATTAAAGGATTGTGGGAGGAGCATACAAATTTGTAAGGAAAAACTACCGATTTTTAGCACAAGATCAAATGAATTGTTTCCAACCAATGTTATAGATAATTAAAAAAAAAAAATACAAATTTATACTGGAAATCTGCCCGGGTTTTAGCACTCTGCCCTTCTTGTTTAGGTTCGATGTATATAAAAATAAATTGAAAAATACAAGTTATTAGAGTAGCATACAAGTTTACCAAAGATTTTGCGTTCTACCCTTCTTATCTAAATCTGTTCTGAAGGAATTCAAAACAACAGGATCGAGTTGAAAATGACCTTTGCTTATGTTGAAGTTATTTGTAAGTTGGATAATGGCAGACTCAAGAATATTTCTATTAACAATGTTGCTAGAGTGAAATAAAACCGAAGCATTATTCCAATCAATACAGTGGGATAACTCTGACAAATGGACAAAAATGGCACTGGACGACTGTCCTGTTCTAACGGAATATTGATGCTGTTTTATACGTGTGTGCAAATCCTTTCCCGTCTGACCTATGTAAAAGGAATCACCAATTTTATAGATAATGCCTGAATTATTGGTAGGGCTATTTTTACTATGATATTTTTCACAATATTGTTATATGAAAATACTACATTAATATCCAAAAGTTTAAGTACATTAGCAGTGCCTAAAAAGCCCGGGAAAAATGGAAGTACTAAAATATTTTTTGACAAAGTACGAGTGTTATTATTGACACGATAGAAAGTTCGTTTTGCCTTGTTGAGACAAGATTCCATAAACGCAGATGGATAACACAGATCACTTCCAATACCGTTGATTTTTTCCAATTCGCATCGATGTATTCCGGACTGGCGATCCTAAGGGCGCGGAGAAACATTGAAGAAAAAATGGTTTTCTTAGTAGGGGTGTCATGTCCCGAGTAAAAGTGTAAATAGGACAAATTGTTTGTTTTTTTCCGATAGATACTAAACTTAAAACCTGGGCTTTCCCTTTGTACACGCACATCCAAAAACGGGATTGAGTTGTCTTGTTCCACTTCTAAAGTAAACTTAATGGAGGGGACTTGATCATTTAACTGAAGGAGGAAGTTATCCAGGTCAAGATTCATGGGCCAGATACACAAAATATCGTCGACGTACCGCAACCAAGGGATGCAACACCCAGGATTCTCGGAATGTAAGTAATTTCGAAAAACTCCATATAAATATTGGAGAGGAGGGGCGACAAGGGGTTGCCCATGGCCATCCCAAAAACTTGTGCTAAAAATCGGTAGTTTTCCCTTACAAATTTGTATGCTCCTCCCACAATCCTTTAATGTTTAATTTTTATTTTTATTTTTATCTCTCCGTTTATTATATATATATATATATATATATATATATATTTTTTTTTTTTTTTTTTTATTTTTTTTTTTTCTGTAACCTATATATAGGCTGTAACTCTTTATGTACTTCAGTGTTCCTGAGGATGTCATTAGACGAAAGCGCTTGAGCACCATTCTGTGTTTCCTTTCCTTCGTGATTTTATTCATCATAAATAGGTGCTACTATAGCGTGATTCCTACCTCGATTCGGCGGTCTACCTTTTAATTATAGCTTCTTACCTTGTTTACTAATTGCTTCTTTACATTCCAATGTCCATCGCCCTTGACGATTGGTTAGGTTTAGTCATGATATTTTCGTTTGTTTTAACGAAAATATCGTGACTAAACCTAACCAATCGTAGGTAGACCACATACTATAGTAGCACCGAAACTATTTTTTAAATAAATAAAATTGAATAATAAATAGCATTTTATATTTATTATATTTTCATTTATACCTTGGATATGAATCACACTCTACAGTACTGTAGTTTCGAACCAAAACGGGTAGGAATCACTCTATAGTATCGAAGTCACCAGTAGGAATCACGCTATAGTAGCACCGAATTTTTAAATGAATCCATCAAATAAAACGTTAAAACTAATGAAAATATTACGACTTAACCTAACCAATCGTCAATTTATATATATATATATATATATATATATATATATATATATAAATTGACGATTGGTTAGGTTAAGCTGTAATATTTTCGTTAGTTTTAAAGTTTTATTTGATTAGGTGTACGCGGAGAAAGTTGGGGAGCGCAAACTACACTAGGATAATGTAGGTGAACGTAAACTACTCTAGGATAATCTAGGAGAACGTAAACTACATTAGGCACCACAGGGAGACGTAAACGGTACGGTACGGTAGGGTAGATGGCTGGCGAATCGACGTGCAGTGTTGCCAACAATGATTAACGAATTCACCTGATACAGACATACATAATCAGTGTAGGTCCTTTAGTTGCGAAATTATACGCCGTGTAAACTTATTTTCTGACCGCCCCTCGGATATATATATATATATCTGTTTTGGCCATGCATGAAATAAATATTTGAGAAAATTCTGCAACCATCTGTGTGAAATCCGTTGTTCTCTGCGACAGAAAAGTTTTCCACGGTCAACACCACATGGCTCAGGGAACACCAGCAGAAAAACAAGACCAGTATCTACTATTTATTCTCTTGTTGTTCTTCAAACTATGTACAGTGTCTGTTCGCCATTCTCATACATTCTTAGCTTAAATTTGAGCTAACTTTAACTTGGTAACTTTTAACATACAAATGGCAATTGAATTATTTAATTTTGTTGTTAACTATTTTAGATCAGGGATGCCAATTTCTTTGTACTCGCGGTCCAGTTTCTTACCTAGACTGTAGTCTCCGGGCCGAAACGATATGACCGGGTAAAGTACCTTTAGAATATTTGTAGTCTATTGATCGCCAATAGATGGACTGATTGTTTTGTAATACATTCAAGTACATCTAAATGAAACTTCCACGAATCCTACTTGTATTTTCTCTATTATTGGTGCCTTTTCTCCTCGTTTTGAAATCACTATTTTTGAGTGAACTAAAAAAACGAACTATTAAAAAACGTTAAAAACCCTGTCCAGTAGTTTTAGTGTAAAAATTGTAATTGATGCGGAGATCCTCGTGCCAACAGAACTGCAACTTTATAGAATTCTTTATAGAATCAAATAGTCATTCCTCTTTTCGTTGTATATATATAATATATATATATGAAAATTATTTCACGAAAGTAACACGTGAAAAATATTTATGATGAATAAAACCACGAAGGAAAGGAAACACAAAACGGTGCTCAAGCGCTTTCGTCTAATGACATCCTCAGGAACACTGAAATACATAAAAGGTTCCGGCCTATATATAGGTTACAGAAATATAAATAAATAACATACATACACACAAACACATATACATATAATATATATATACATACATATCTACACACATACACATATATATACATATATATGCGATAAACGGAGAAGTAAAAATAAATCTTAAAAATTAAGGATTAGAGGATTAACAAAGAGGCAAATCGATTCTTAGCACAAGATCAAATGAGTTATAAAAATAATACAAATTTATACTGGAGATACCCCCGGGTTTAACACTTGCCTTCTTAGAGTCAAGTTTCGATATATATAAAAATAAATTGAAGATTAAAAGTAAATAAAGTAGCTTACAAGTTTACCAAAGATTGAGTGTCCTACTCTTTTTATCTAGGTTTGTTTTAAAGGAATTCAAAACAACAGGATCGAGTTGAAAAAGACCTTTGCTTATGTTGAAGTTATTTGAAAGTTGAATAATGGCAGACTCAAGAATATTTCTATTGACAATATTGCTCGAATGAAATAAAACTGAAGCATTATTCCAATCAATACAGTGGGATAACTCTGACAAATGGACAAAAAGAGCACTGGACAACTGTCCTGTTCTGACGGAATATTGATGCTGTTTTATACGTGTGTGCAAATCCTTTCCCGTCTGACCTATGTAAAAGGAATCACATTGTTTACACCCAATTTTATAGATAATGCCTGAATTATTGGTAGGGCTATTTTTTACTATGATATTTTTCACAATATTGTTATATGAAAATACTACATTAATATCCAAAAGTTTAAGTACATTAGCAATGCCTAAAAAGCCCGGGAAAAATGGAAGTACTAAAATATTTTTTGACAAAGTACGAGTGTTATTATTGACACGATAGAAAGTTCGTTTTGCCTTGTTGAGACAAGATTCCATAAACGCAGATGGGTAACACAGATCACTTCCAATACCGTTGATTTTTTCCAGTTCGGCATCGATGTATTCCGGACTGGCGATCCTAAGGGCGCGGAGAAACATTGATGAAAAGATGGCCTTCTTAGTGGGGGTGTCATGTCCCGAGTAAAAGTGTACGTAGGACAAGTTGTTTGTTGTTTTCCGATAGATACTAAACTTAAAACCTGGGCTTTCCCTATGTACACGCACATCCAAAAATGGGATTGACTTGTCTTGTTCCACTTCTAAAGTAAACTTAATGGAGGGGACTTGATCATTTAACTGAAGGAGGAAGTTATCCAGGTCACGATTCATGGGCCAGATACACAAAATATCGTCGACGTACCGCAACCAAGGGATGCCAACCCCCAGGATTCTCGGAATGTAAGTAATTTCGAAAAACTCCATATAAATATTGGAGAGGAGGGGCGATAAGGGGTTGCCCATGGCCATCCCAAACACTTGTTGATAATACTCGTTATTGAAAGTGAATTTACAGTCTTTAATGCAAAGCTTAATAAGTTCCAAAACAATGTGTGAAGGTAGTGGCAGGTCATACTTATGTAATTCTTGGGAGAGAAAGTCAAGCATATCATCAATCGGCACTTCTGTAAACAATGAACAAACATCAAAACTGATCAATCTATCGTTAGTTTCAGTACGTGCATTATTCAATTTTTCAGTAAGATCCATGGAATTTTTTACATGTGAAATATATATATATATACACGTGTGTGTGTATATATATATACGTATATGATGCACACCAACAAGGAATAAAAGCGATTCCAAGGTCTTTCGTGTATTAAACAGTGCACCTCGTCAGGGACTGAAAGGAAAAAGCAAGAAGCCGTACAGTATAATCTAAACAAAATAGGAGAGATAAGAAAAAAATGAACAAATACTAATTAAAGGAAAAATATATTCCAACAAGATGTGATCCATTTTCTACATTCCCGAACTGTTATTGGAGTTATTTATAAAATACTGTAGATGAATTCACATTCCAGAATATTACTTTCAATTATGTCTATTTTTAACGAGAATTTAGAACCGTTCCAATTAATACTGTGATTAGGTTACATCTATACATATGGTTAAACAATGCATTAGAATTGTTTGCCATCCTACACTCATATTTATGCTGTTTTACTCTGATGTCTAAAGTTTTCTCAGTTTGACCTATATAAACTGAGTTACATTGTTTACATCCAGGTGAGTAGCTAGGTCCACTCCGTCATATTGCCGTAGATGTTGCAAAGGATAATGGTTAAGCCACCCCATCAAACAAAAGTATAATTATGCAACATAAATGTGTGTTTATTATTTCAGACTTAAACTATACAGTCTCCTCTCTCTCTCTCTCTCTCTCTCTCTCTCTCTCTCTCTCTCTCTCTCTCTCTCTCTCCTCTCCGTGCAATGCTTTTTATGCTAGGTCGATTAGGAATAAGTTTTGCGAGCTACGGGCGCTCTTAGCATCAGAATACCAGGATATCGTTGCTATCACCGAGTCCTGGATTCATACTGATCGTAGGGACTACGTTGGGGAGTTCGAAATTCCCGGGTATAGAATGTTTCGCAAAGACCGCACCCGTGGGGAGGGGGGAGGGGTACTAATATACGTGAGGGACACGTTGAGTCCGGTTGACTGCCAGTTCCGGTCGGAACGGGAGCTGCTTGGCGTCGATCTGAACGTGGGAGGGACGAACTATAGGTTAATCTTGGTGTACAGACCTCCGCATCTCCTCCTCGAGAAGGATACAGCCCTGTACACCGAACTCAGTAGCCTGCTATTGGACAGGGTGTGTGTAGTTTTAGGAGACTTCAACTGTCGCGGCATAAAGTGGGAAGACAGGACTGCTGATGCTGAAGGGAGGAGGCTAGTTGACTTTGCTGATGAGAACTTCCTCACTCAGTGGGTCAATGAGCCTACACGAGGCGAAAGCGTTCTAGACTTAGTATTCACGACCGAAGACAACCTCGTCACTGGCCTCACCGTTGACGAATCGTTGGGCGGGAGTGATCACGGTCTGATTAGGTTCCGTGTGTGCGTCCCTCGGGTAAAGCGTACTAACTCGAGAAGCAGTAAGCTCGATCTACGGCGGGCGGACTTTGTTAGCCTCCGGGATAGCGTAGGTGAGATGGGGTTAGAGGTCAGAGGCGATGTTGAGGGAATGTGGAGTGCATTCCGGGATGAGTTTATGGTGCTGCAGTCTGCTGCCATACCCTCAAAACCGGTCACCCCTGCTTCAACGCAGCCTAAGTGGTTCAATCGTGACATCGCTTCGGCTACCCGAAATAGGAAAGTAGCGTATAGGAGGACGAAGGCCAATCGTTCCCACGAGAACACTGAAGCGTATGTCCGCCTGTGTAGGGAAGTGAAGGCGAAGGTTAGGCTAGCGAAACGTAACGAAGAACTACGGGTGGCAAGCCTCTGCGAAGGGAACCCTAAGGAGTTCTTCAGTTATGTTAATAGTAGAAAGCCCATTAGAAGCATGATAAAGGATGGAAGCGGCGTTCTGCGGACCTCCGACGCGGACATCGCTAATGTGCTTAATGAGTACTTTGCGGGAGTGTTCACCAGGGAGGACACCCGCGTCATCCCTGAGCCAGGCGTCAGGCACGACGGTGCTGGCCTGGATAGTGTTCGGTGTACCGCGACCAGGTGGCTCCCCACTTGGCTACAGTCTTCAACAAATCGTTGGAGACGGGCCAGGTGCCTGGTGATTGGAGGGAAGCCAACGTGACCCCTATCTTTAAGAAAGGGGATCATGAAAGTCCAGTGAACTATCGTCCCATTAGTCTCACTTCAGTTGTAGGTAAATTATTAGAGGGGATAATAGCGGATAGGATCGTTGACCATTTGGATTCCTACAAGCTGCTTGGGGACTCCCAACATGGGTTTAGACGGCACAGGTTGTGTCTCACCAACTTGCTCGAGTTTTTCCACGTCATGTTGAGTGAGTATGATAAGAGTAGGGCGATTGATATACTTTATCTCGACTTTCAGAAAGCCTTTGATAAGGTACCTCACCGCTGGCTAATGGCAAAAGTGCTCGCTCTGGATATCGGTGGGGAAGTAGGTAGGTGGATTGAAAACTGGCTGAAGAATAGGCGGCAGAGGGTTGTAATTAAAGGGGCTAGTTCGGGTTGGGCCTCGGTCACTAGCGGGGTTCCTCAGAGCTCCGTTTTGCGGCCGCTGTTGTTTATCATTTACATAAATGATATAGACGGTGGCATCGTCAGTCGGATCGCCAAATTCGCTGATGACACGAAGCTTGGGGCCAATGTTGGGACGCCGGAGGCGATCGAGCAACTGCGTGCGGACCTAGGTAGGATAGGAGAGTGGTTCGAAAAATGGCAAATGCTGTTTAACTTGGGTAAATGCAAGGTGATGCACACTGGCTACGTCAATCCCAAGTCGGACTACTCGATGTTGGGAGTAATATCGAGGCGACTGATTTGGAAAAGGACTTGGGTGTACTAATTAGCAGCGACCTTATGTTTACCAAACAGTGCGTAGAGGTGGAAAAGAAAGCCCAGAAGCTATTGAGTTATATCAGGAAACAATTTCAGTTTCGGAACAAGGAGATTGTGCTCTCTCTGTACAATTCCCTGGTTCGGCCGCACCTGGAGTATGCTGTGCAGTTCTGGTCGCCCACCCTCAGGAAAGATATTGAGAGGCTGGAGCGAGTGCAGGCGAGGGCCACAAAGTTAATCCCTTCCGTTAGGCATATGGGCTACAATCGACGCTTACGCGCCCTGAACTTGTTTTCGCTGGAAATTCGGAGGCTGCGCGGTCAACTGATCGAGGTTTTCAAGCTCTTACGCGGGTTCAACGATGTCGATTTTAGAAGCATGTTTAGTTTAAATGATAACCCAACTCGCAACAATGGTTGGAAGTTGGATTTGAAACGGTTTAGGACTAGTGTATGTGGGAATTACTTTACGTATAAGATCTGTGACACGTGGAACAGGTTACCTTCAGAAGTTGTGAACAGTTCCTCTGTGGATCAGTTCAAGAAAAGGTTAGACTAAATCTTGCACATTATTTGAGGGTGTAGAAAATTTTCCCTGGCACCCGTTACCATTGGTACCTCCTCGGTATGGGCCGCAAGGCACCTGGAGTATGCTGTGCAGTTCTGGTCGCCCACCCTCAGGAAAGATATTGAGAGGCTGGAGCGAGTGCAGGCGATTGCCACAAAGTTAATCCCTTCCGTTAGGCATATGGGCTACAATCGACGCTTACGCGCCCTGAACTTGTTTTCGCTGGAAATTCGGAGGCTGCGCGGTCAACTGATCGAGGTTTTCAAGCTCTTACGCGGGTTCAACGATGTCGATTTTAGAAGCATGTTTAGTTTAAATGATAACCCAACTCGCAACAATGGTTGGAAGTTGGATTTGAAACGGTTTAGGACTAGTGTATGTGGGAATTACTTTACGTATAAGATCTGTGACACGTGGAACAGGTTACCTTCAGAAGTTGTGAACAGTTCCTCTGTGGATCAGTTCAAGAAAAGGTTAGACTAAATCTTGCACATTATTTGAGGGTGTAGAAAATTTTCCCTGGCACCCGTTACCATTGGTACCTCCTCGGTATGGGCCGCAAGGCCTTTTGAGGTACTTTTCCTTGTAACTCTCTCTCTCTCTCTCTCTTTGAAACGGGGCGAGATTCAAAGAGTTAGCAAACACATACACAGGACAGACATTCAATTACAGACAACATCCTCGCACACTTGCCTGCCTTGTTAATATGTCTAAGAATAAAGTAGAAAAATATTTCGTAGAAACACAAAATTTCATAAAAAATAATCAAATGTGTGGCATGGATTAGGTGCCGACACATTTTTTTTCTTTTGGTTGGCTGGATGCACGTGATGGGCGAGGGCATGGTGTAGAAAATCTGATTTCTGTTCTTACTTCTTGTTTCCATATGTTTGAGGTTTTTGTGACGATACCAAGTGGTTGATGCGCGATTGGCACAAGTATATTATTGGTTAGTTTATACAGCGGTGCTATCTAGTGTACGATCTCTGTGTGTATGGCGTAGCTGTAGAGCTAGATTATAGTATATTCTCCTCTTTCCTGTAAAATTTTCTTGACTACTTTTCCAGGGTCAAGGTATTTTTCCAACCTTTTCTCGTACCCGCCTCTGGTGAGGAGTTAGCGGGGAGTGGGCAGAGAGCCTTATGCTTTTCTATACAGTTTTCTATTACTGCTAGAATAGTTAAAAAATTAAGTTTAATAAGAGGAACCTCCCCAAGTGAACCGAAAGGTCTTTGAGGCTTTCTTATATTGTATTGAATGAAGTGAATATGGAATAAAAAGAAATTTTGAAATGAATTATTTTTAGGTTTAAAAGTGTTCAGCTGACGACTTAAATGAAGAGTGAAAGCATATCTCTCTTTCTCTCTCTTTATATATATATACGTATATATATATATATATATATATATATATATATATAGGGTGAACCAAATGTAGGTGGACAGTAAATGATAACGTTTATTTTGAGAATACATATTTAATTTTTTTGTATACTATAATACAAAATAAAATTTAAATAAATTTAGTTATAATATTTAATATAATAAAACACAAACACCATAGTTATAATGAACACCATAGTTATAATATAATATAACACAAACCGTATTCAACCTACTGTCCACCTACTTTTGGTTCACCGTGTATATATATATATATATATATACACAGGGTTGCACAAAAGTCTGTTGCTCCGACGCATTCTAAACTATTTTTTTTCGGGGCAACAGACTTTTGGGCCACCCTGTTATATATATATATTATATATATATATATATACTGTATATATATATAGGGCGTCCCAAAAAAATGTATACACACTTTAACAGCTGATAGCTCAATTGATGTTTCTTTCTTTCCAAGTTAAAACCATTAGAATTAATAATGGCAGTCAGACTAAGCTTTGAACAAAGGAAATTCATTCTAAAATGCTACTGGAAGTGTGAAAACGCAGTTGAAGTGCAAAGACAGTTTAGGAGGGAGTTTCAAAACAGATCCACCAACGCGACTTACCATCACTCTAATTAGAGATAAGTTTGAAGCCGATGGAACTGTTCAGAATGTCCACAAGAAGCGTTCCGGAAGACCACGGACATCGACAAGCCCCACAAAGCAAGAAAGGGTACTGGAAACGTATCACCAAAGTCCAAGAAAATCTGTGCGGCAAGCGAGTCGTGAGGTAGGAATTTCAGAATCGTCTGTCCAACGCATTTTGAAGCGCTGTCAATGGAAAAGTTACATTCCAAGATTAGTCCATGCTATTAATGAAGATGATCCGGACCGAAGAGTGGAGTATTGCGAGTGGTACTTGGCACGATGTGGATGTGGATTGGACGAAGGGGTTTCGTAGAATACCCTCCGCGTTCACCAGACCTCACACCACTAGACTTTTTTTATGGGGATACTTAAAAGACAAAGTCTACGCTATAAAACCTGCAACAGTCGCTGAATTGAGAGTAGCCATTGAACGAGAATGCACACAAATACCAAACGAAATGTTTCGTGATGTTTGCGATTCCATTGCTTCGCGTTATCAGCAGTGCCTGGACCAGAACGGACGTCAGTTTGAAAACAGGCGTTGACAAAACAATTAAATATTGTCTGTAGATTCTATTACATTTTGAAAATGAAATGTATTTTAATAAACACTGCCTTTATAATTATTTAAAGTGTGTATACATTTTTTTGGGACGCCCTGTATATATATATATATATATATATATATATATTTAACACTTTGTACTGTTCGGTAACTAGCTGAAATATAAGTCGTGCTTTAAATTGCTTTAAATTTATTTCTAAGGTCTGACTTTTTCCAAAACTTTTCCCTTTAAGAATTTAAATTGATAAACAGGAACAGCGCGCATGCGCAAACAGAGCAATAATAATATATACTGTATACTACGTTATAAACTTTGCATCGTAACGAAAACTACGCTAAGACTTTACAAATACCGGGAGGAATGTAACGACAATGATATTGGTGCTTTTTTAAGTTCTTTTTATAATATCTAAATCCTTCGGATAACAACTTCATTTTTAAGTTCTTCATGTAACTTTTAAATTGGTCTCAAAAGAAGAAGTGTAGTGTCTAAATCAAGATAACTATACCCTGAAAAGCATTTACACTTTACAGTTTTAAGAATGTAGGCAACGTCCACTCATATCACTGGAAATATGAATTAGTCTTACCATAGCGGAGAAACCGGGAACCTGCTCATTCATATCACTAAAACCGGATACTCATCTTGTTATATCAGTGAAATCCAGTCCTAAAGTTCACTCATATTCCCGGAATCCGGAACTGGCCCAGTCGCATCAGTGTAAATAGAAATTCGTCCCAGAGGGGATTCCTCCCCCCCCCCCCCCCCCCCCATTAAATACTTGTTCTTTCTTACCACATAAAAATAATTAAAAATAAATTTAATAAAATTATCCATTTACAAATTTTCAAATTATTAAAATTTGTACTTTTTATTCTCTTTTCATAAATAAATGGTTACGGTGGAGGATTCTGAGCGGTGATGCTTTGGTTCGTTCCATCCTGATGGCTCCTAGGTTGGGTCGTGTTGGTCGCTTACCCTGTTCATGCTGAAAAATCTCTGAATGTTATTGAGGTTAAGCAACGATGGATCTGTTCAGTAGTTGGTAGGGTGGGCGTCCTTCGCGTTCAGATGATGTAGCGACCCTTGGATGGTTCGGATCCCACGTAAAACTGTATATGCCTTCCATCACGTGACCTTTGGCTTTACGAAAGAGGTTAAGCAACTGTTATTATTAAAAATGATTTTAATTAATCTGAGAACCCAGCAAAGCCATCAAAAGGCTTAAAACGGTCAAATTATATATATATATATATATATATATATATATATATATTAAAAATACTGGAATATTTATTTGATTTGATCAATAGACTTTTTGTTTCTGTCCAAAACAATTGCTTTATTCTAAATTTAGATTTTAATTAAATTTTGACTCACATTGGATCACATTACTGAGAGAGAGAGAGAGAGAGAGAGAGAGAGAGAGAGAGAGAGAGAGAGTGTTCAAAGGTGTTGCTTTAAGTCTTGCGAAATTGCTTGTACTGAATTTAGTGAATATTGAATACAAACGAAATTTCGAGATTAATTATTTTTAGGTTTAAAAGTGTTCATCTGACGACTTAAATGAAGAGTGAAAGCATATCTCTCTCTCTCTCTCTCTCTCTCTCTCTCTCTCTCTCTCTCTTTCTTATTGGAGTTGCAAAATAAGGGTTTATTACAGTGGCGTAACTAGGCATACGCGTTATACGCACGCGCATATAGTTTTTTCGCGACCGGTTATCGGATAACACCTTTTCATTTATATTATTGTACTGAGAATCTCTGCGTCTCGATTCTACCATTACACTGGTCACCATAGAATTTTTAACTGACAAAAAAAGTACGTGACTTTACCCAATTTCTTTATAAATAAATAATTCTTAATACACTTTCTTGTGACGTTTGATTTATTTTCGGTTTTCACGACCTCGTGCGTATAGTTTTTGAATGTCTGGCGACGCCCATGTATTAATGAATATAAAATAATGAAATCGATAAGACAGGATTAGAAAATATAAGCTAGGATTTAATAGATCGAGGATAAATTCACATAGGCTTCAGATAAATTTAGAAAAACAAGTACGTTATTTTTTTGGCACGAAGCCAGAAGAACAGGTTTGCACACGTTCATATTTGTAATACTGTCACCCAATGAAGTGTGGAAATATCAGTCACGCGATGCCTCACCTCCCGTCTCGTCCAATTTTGTATTCATAAAGAGTTTTAGTTTTTAAATAGTATTTGAAAAATATAATTAAATAATTTAATCTTCTCGGATAGGTCAAATAAGTTAATTAAGTAATATAAAACAGATAGGAATTTGTAAAACTCCTAAAATAGTGTTGTAAAAGTTGTGTCTAAGTTCCAGGATTATGAGAGAGTTGGACAAAAGATTGTTTCCCCAATGCGAGATGAAAATCCAAAAGTGCCAAAGGGAGATAGAGAGCGCGACGTAGGTGGAGAATCAATCAGTCAATCGAGAACAGGGCACCAGTGAGAGAGAGAGAGAGAGAGAGAGAGAGAGAGAGAGAGAGAGAGCTGTGACCGTCCGTCCGTGAGAATGTGATAAGCCATTAATCAGAGAAAGAAGAGTGGAGCGAATTAATCAAATACGTCGCGGGCCCTTCTAGAGAATTTTCATAAAATGTTTAATAATACATTTCCCTCTCAGTGAATTAAGAGACTGCTTATATATATATATAATATATATATATATATATATATATATATATATATATATATATTATATATATATATATATAAAACCTTTGGTTAGCTTCCGCCCGAATTGTTCATTCTGACGAAGGTCAAGCTTTTCACTCCATCTTAGACCTACAGTTCAACGTGGAATCCGAACCACGCCCCATCAGCAGCCCAGCGTCTTAACCACTAGGCCACCTAGGGTACCCATTTATCTACCAACCACTTTCTTTATTGTGTGAAAGGATGAACAGCTGGGTTTTGCTGCGCGCGGGCTGCCGTCGGGTCTCGAACACGAGGCCGATGGATTCGTAGTCAGCGACGCCAACCACTACACTACCGAGGCGCATCGTATATATATATATATATATATATAAGCACACCGGACAAAAAATTAGTCACCCCTAATAGCACCGATAGTAGGAAGTTCAAGGTCACACAGAGGGCGCTGATGTAGCATTGGTAAGTGACAAGTAGCGGTGACGTAGCACACAGGATCAGATCTGTTTCGTGAGGTGGTGAAGAACAAAGTGTGTGTTGGATATAGTCTGCAAAATGGGTCGTGAGGCAGACGTTACTCAGTGGCAAAAAGGAGCCATCGTGTTTGGCAGAGCCCACGGACACAAAATGTCTGAAGTAGCCCAATTTGTTGGTGTGTCAACGCGTACTGTCCAGCGAGTTTACAAAGAGTGGTGTAGTTCGCAATCAACTGACAATCGACGGCGTAACTGTGGCCGGAAAACAATTCTCGACAATAGGGGCCGCCGCCATGTTTCTCGTCTAGTAACTGCAAATCGTTTTCAAACCAGAGAACAATTGCTCCAAGAAACCAATGAGGTTCTCCAGTGACCAATTTCCGAACGGACATTGCGACGAGAACTGCATGCGATGGACATCTGGAGCAGGGTACCACGGAAGAAGCCGCTGTTAACAGCAAGTCACAAATTGGCACGTTATAAATGGGCTCAGAGGCACAAAAACTGGACTGCGGCAGATTGGAAACGTGTAATTTGGTCCGATGAGTCCCGTTTTTGTTTGTTCTCCAATGATGGGAGGCGACGAGTACATCGCAGGTCCAATGAAGCCTTTAATCCTGAATGCGTCGAAGGTGTTGTTCAGGCTGGAAACAGAAAGTGAAGCGCAGGAATAGACACCCACGGACTCTGGCGGAACTTCGGGACCGGCTGATGAACGAGTGGCAGCAAATCGATGTTCAGTACATGCACAACCTCGTAGAGTCTCTGCCTCGCCGGATTCGTGCGGTTATCAAGGCCAGAGGCGCCGTCACACGTTATTAGGTACATTCTGAGAGGGGTGACTAATTTTTTGTCCGGTGTGCATATATATATATATATATATATATATATATATATACAGGGCGTCCCAAAAAAATGTATACACACTTTAACAGCTGATAGCTCAAATGATGTTTCTTTCTTTCCAAGTTAAATCCATTAGAATTAATAATGGCAGTCAGACTAAGCTTTGAACAAAGGAAATTCATTCTAAAATGCTACTGGAAGTGTGAAAATGCAGTTGAAGTGCAAAGACAGTTTAGGAGGGAGTTTCAAACAGATCCACCAACGCGACTTACCATCACTCGAATTAGAGATAAGTTTGAAGCCGATGGAACTGTTCAGAATGTCCACAAGAAGCGTTCCGGAAGACCACGGACATCGACAAGCCCCACAAAGCAAGAAAGAGTACTGGAAACGTATCACCAAAGTCCAAGAAAATCTGTGCGGCAAGCGAGTCGTGAGGTAGGAATTTCAGAATCGTCTGTCCAACGCATTTTGAAGCGCTGTCAATGGAAAAGTTACATTCCAAGATTAGTCCATGCTATTAATGAAGATGATCCGGACCGAAGAGTGGAGTATTGCGAGTGGTACTTGGCACGATGTGGATGTGGATTGGACGAAGGGGTTTCGTAGAATACCCTCCGCGTTCACCAGACCTCACACCACTAGACTTTTTTTTATGGGGATACTTAAAAGACAAAGTCTACGCTATAAAACCTGCAACAGTCGCTGAATTGAGAGCAGCCATTGAACGAGAATGCACACAAATACCAAACGAAATGTTTCGTGATGTTTGCGATTCCATTGCTTCGCGTTATCAGCAGTGCCTGGACCAGAACGGACGTCAGTTTGAAAACAGGCGTTGAAAAAACAATTAAATAATGTCTGTAGATTCTATTACATTTTGAAAATGAAATGTATTTTAATAAACACTGCCTTTATAATTATTTAAAGTGTGTATACATTTTTTTGGGACGCCCTGTATATAAGTAATTTAGTGTTTCATGCTATCCTTTATTTTCCACTATCCTCCAATATGTAATTGGAGGATAGTATTTGTGATTTTATACTCTGTAGCTATTCTTTTCATTATACTTTTATCTGCTTTGCTATAAATCTATTTTCACAACTATTTTCTGTCAGCAGTGGCTGGCGGAGGAGGGAGAGCCTTGTCTGTTCTATACTCTACTATTACTACCATTCCCGTGAGAAAGCGTTACACGTTTATAAGTGCAAGAATGGTATCAGTTTTCAGGAGTCTTTATTTTCATTTGTTTTTTCTATTTCTCCCCCCTATTTTCTTGGATTACTCCAGAGTAGATTTTAGGGTTAGTCTCTCTCTCTCTCTCTCTCTCAGATAATCCTGCTTTAATGATATCAATAGACGGCTCATCATATCGACCTTATTGCCTATAAAGAATTATAGTTTGTCACTTTAATTCTAATCCCTTCAACGCATACCGTCCTCTGTAATCATTTTATTCTGGTTAACGACAGACGATTTTATTCAGTCTTTGGGTAGGTAGGCTTTTTTGGAAGAAAGTGAAGGTGTATTTGACAAGTGTTTTTTCGGCCGATTTCTTATTGTTTTCTCGTATTTTCCAATATATGTCGATAGATTGGGTGATAAGCAAACATATTTAAGTAGATGGATAGATAATTAGATTAGATAAATAGGTAATTAGTGTAGATAGTAGTGATGTAGGTCACATCCGCATCCGCATCCGCGTCCGCGGAACATCCGCACATTTTCTCGCATCCGCATCCGCACTTTGGACTGCGGATGTCGTGCGGATGTGGACCGTTGAGATAAAACGTCATTAATAAGCGGAAATTATCAAATTCTACTATATTAATAGAACTAGTTCATTGTGCGCAAAAGTGATGCAAGCGACAAGACGAGAGGCTGTTCTTGTATGAAGTTACTCTCTTGCAACCTACTTAGATCCACGTTACAAAGCTAAGTTATTTTCACCTAGTTCATTAGAACGACTTAAATCATCACTTGGCAAAGCAGTTGAAGAGCTTCAATCTCTTGAATCTGTCGCTTCGCCACCCACCAAAAGAATAAAAGTTTCAGTGACAGAACCAACACCTTCAACAAGCAAATCTATCACAGAATCTGTCTCAGTTTCTTGAGTCAAGCAGCAATGACGAGACCTACGCGATGTCAAAAGATGTAGTAAAAATGATCGAGAGCTATCACCAAGAAAAACGCCTGGCTGCATGTGACAATCCTATAAGTTGGTGGAAAAATATGCAGAATATCTATCCATACTTGAGTAAACTTGCAAGGAAACATTTAGCCTGTCCTCCAACAAACGTACCAAGCGAGAGATTATTTAGCAGTGCTGGATTAATATATGATGAAAAGAGAAACAGACTGGCAGCAGAAAAGGCAGAAAAATTAATGTTCCTTAAGCATAACCTTCCTATAATTAAGTTTGAATATTAAACGATGAACATCTTAGTTTACTTTATTTTAATTACTCATTTATAAATATGCCTAATAAAACTTTAAACTTAATATAAATAGTTATCAAGCTAATTAAAGATCTCTTTCTATAAGGGTGGAGGTTGGGGAAAGAGGTCGGGTAACACAATTATGGTTCCTAATTGTGGCTGAAACTCAACAAAATATAACGAATTTATTTGCAGACGAATTCACTAATTGATTTCTATATTAGTTAGATGCTTGCTATTATTTTATATGTTCAGGGAAAAGTACAGCAATTATTGTACAATTAATCAATTATACTACATTATAGCTACAGCTCTCTCTATATAATAACTTATTATATACGTTAAACACAACAAATCTCGAATATATCCTAAAAAATAACGAAAATGTAGACATCCGCATCCGCATCCGCATCCGCGGATGTTGAAATCAAACATCCTCATCCGCATCCGCATCCGCGGATGTGAAAAAAATGACATCCGCTACATCACTCGTAGATAGATAGATACTGCGTTCTTTAAGTTCACATCATGCGTGTTAAATACAGTATTAACAAACATATTTTATGGTTTGCTGCCACTTTTCGTTTCTTTGTTCTTAACAGCGTCTTTTAACTGATTGAGAAACGTTTCCAAACGTTTGGAAATCATTTATATTTAGTTATTTTATTTTATAGTGCTGTTTTTATTATTATTATTATTATTATTATTATTATTATTATTATTATTAGATGTATTTTTTTGTACATACACTATCTTCAAGCTATTTCCCATTCTCTATAGGGTGGGCACGACTGAACTTATTACCGAAGACGCTCAGATCATTTACGCATATGGATACAAAAGGGATGATTACGTGAAATAAAGTACTACTATAACCTTCGAAATCCAGCGTTACCTTTCATGACAAGGTTTGGGGTAATGGGTATAGCTTTAGTAACGATAGATGAAGTGAAACCAATATCTTCATTTACACCCCTCACAAAACGTTACCATTCCTCTCTGTTTCTCGTTAACTCTTAATTGTGTCACATTTATATCGACTCCACGTTTATTAACGCATTTACAATTACATCTCTCCATCATTTACGAGGTTTAACTAAGCAATAAATAAACAAATTAAAATAAATTGATTAAATCATAAAACGACGAAAGACATACAGGGTAATCCAAAAAAAAAGGTGTTCCCAGAAATAACTTATCACATAAATTACTTTTATGAACACTATTTTGGGTCACACTGTACTATGACAAACTTCATTCTTCGCGCATGAAGTTTAAAGTTAAAATAGCGATTCCCAACTCTGTTAATGAACCTGAAGCCTCTTTCAGTCACTTTACCGCCCGCCTCTTTACATCCTTCAAGTGTTGGTAAAATATGGGGGAATTTACGCATCCAAAGTTACTGACAAGGAAATGGTAGCACAAATTTCTTGCGAAACTTGCCTCCAGCAAGCATTTCACTTATCAAAGAAATATGCTTACCTACCTACCCTATATATATAGGCGTATGGGATGGCACTTTACTGGGGGGGGGGGGGCGGAAAAAATTTGCCCTAAAAATTTTCAGGGTGCCCTGATTTCCGCATAAGCACTATGTGTAGCATAAAATAACACAAAGGTTAGATTATGAGTAACGTATATTAAAGCCTTTTTGATATAAAAAATATTACAATTTACAAAAATGAGATAAAATTTTGCTACAACATTTCTAACTGAGAAGCAAAACTACAGCATTGCAGTTCATATAGAATTCAGGAAGTCCTCAACTTCCGTTTTAATTATTAACTACAAGGAGAGTAGCAGGTAATTAATTCACCTCAGTAGCATGACCGCAAAATGGGAGAGTGCAGGAATGTTGCAAGAGATAATGATCAATGTTACAAGGGGCGGGGGTATGTTGCAAGGGAGGGTATGTTGCAAAGGTGGATATGCGATGAAGGGGGTGGGGTATGCAATGAAGGGGTGGGGGTATGTTGCAAATGGGGGAGGGGTATGCAATGAAAGGGTGGGGGTATGCTGCAAAGGGGGAGGGGTGGTATGCAATGAAGGGGGAGAGGGGAGGGAGCTTCGGGGGGAGAAGGGAGGATGACCTCCCCCAAAGGGGTTGCCTTAACCTAAGAGAGAAAGAGAAAGGACAGACGGAGGAGGTCTTTGGGGGAGAAGCTGGGATGTCCTCACTCCCCAAAGGGAAACCTAACCTAAGTCTTAACCTATGAAGGAAGGATAGTTCTTTACTCAGCCGAAGTCTGCATCATTCTGGCCGCTCCGAAGCCAAGCGGGACTTACAGAGGGTGATCAAATTATTAGAGCCACTACATAAAAAATAGTTTTTCTTGTATAAGTTTATTTCTAATGCTAATAATAGTAAAATTTGGCTAATTTAAACACTTATTTTATTTCAGAATATATTTAAATACACGCTACAGTCATATTACACACATTTAGTACTTAGTGGGTCCTCCTTTGGCCTTAATTAAGGCAGCAACCCGTCTAGGCATACTCTCTATACAGGCTTTGCAGCTGGCCTGTATCTCAGGATCACAGTTTCAAATGGCAGTTATTCGTTCTATTAACTGTATTCGAGTTATTTCCTCGCCTTTCAGTCTACGCTTTACTATTTCCCGTAGGTTTTCGATAGGGTTCATATCCGGAGAATTTCCTGGCCAATCCACGAGAGGAATATTCTTTGCAGCCAGAAAACTTTTAACTGACTTTGCAGTGTGGCATGGGGCCGAATCTTAAATAAAATGGAATGACTCACCATTTGGAAACCAGTCGGTGATCTGTGGAATAAGTCTTGTTTCCAAAACCTTTCGGTATTGGTCCTGCCTCATAGTACCCTCACCAATGTAAATTCGTCCAGTACCTTTACCGCTTATCACTGCCCATATCATGACAGATGTTGGATGCTTAACCGTACTTACGACACAGTCTGGATTATATTCCTCACCAACACGTCGCATAACGTACTGTGATTTATCAGACATGACTTGGAATGTGGATTCGTCACTGAAACACACCTGCAAATGAAAAGAGAAAGAAGGGATTGCAACCAAAATGAAATGTGCCTTGTCATACAAATATCAAAATAATACATTTTACTCATATTGCAACCAAAATAAAATGTGCCTTGTCATACAAATATCAAAATAATACATTTTACTAAAAATAAGCATACAAGATCACTAAAATATTGTGACTTACCGATTTCCAGTCATCTACAGTGAACTTTGAGTAGTATTTAGCCCACTTTAAGCGGTTTTTGATAATTGTTGGAGTCAATTTTGGCGTTTTCCTTGGCCGGCAACTACTCAATCCAAATTCCCTGGCACGCCTTCTTAAGGTCATTGTCGAAATGTTGATATTTTCCTTCTCCAGCTCCAATTTAAGTTTGTTAGTAGTGCTTCTCCTATTATTGACTAGTTTCTTTTCAATGCATCTGTCGGCTCTAGGTGTAGTGATCCTTTTCCGACCACATTTACCCTTTCTTTTTGGAATCAGCTCTGGATTATCCCCTTCAACTTTAATTTTTGATGCGATCCTGTCAACACTCGCACGTGACACATTCAGTTCTCGGGCTATTTTTCTGTGAGAATAATCAGTTGCAGTCAGCAGCGAGAGCATTCTACCTTTCTTCTTTGGCGATAGATCACATTTCTTACCCATGTTGGGTGACCTACAGTACATAAAAGTTATTCCTGTAAAGAAACACTAATTTAATAAAAAGAATCACAATACGTTGCTGAGAAACAATATCATATGGGTGTATGAGTGCTTATTCCACGTACAATTGTTTAAATATAATAACTTATCATTAACTTAACATACACTTAACGCACCTGACCACTTGACACAACCTTCCACGTTCACAGCTGAAACACTACTGAACCCACTTTTCACATACTCCCCTCCCACTACTCCCCAAATTAACCCCTATCCCCAGTTTCTGTTATTCAGGTAGAGAACACTACATGTGTTAACAATTTGGAATACTGTCTGCATACTTAAAAGGTTATTATTTAAACTAAAAACACCATATTATAATGAAAATGTGTTTTTTAAGGGGTGGCTCTAATAGTTTGATCACCCTCTGTATATAGAGGAAGGTTGAGTTGACAGATATCACTTTTTATTTTAATTGTTCATGTATACATTATTAGGGTGCGTTGTTAAACGCCACCATTTATTTTAATTCGTTACCAAAGCATACGGACTTTCTCCTTAAAGTGAATTAAAAACAATATTAACATTAAAAACTTCATTCTGTTTATTAAATAAATAAATAGAATTTAAATACACACTTTATCTTCTACTGCACCAAAAAAAATTAAAAATAAGAAATACGAAACGTACAATCGTCAAAATAATAGTTCAGATGAAACACACACACACACACACACACACACACACAAAATTGTATTTGACCTACTTTCTCAAACTGTGTCTATTTTCTTTTGGCTATCCTTTCTACTGCACAAAATCAGAAAAATAAAAAGAATTCATTCCGTTAACATATTCTCTAAGAGTAATATTCAATTTTCTTCACTAAAACCTTAGAATGTACACTGTCTATTTAATTTTGTCATTCCTTATATATCCTTTCTACTGCACAAAATCAGAAAAATAAAAAGAATTCATTCCGTTAACATATTCTCTAAGAGTAATATTCAATTTTTCTTCACTAAAACCTTAGAATGTACACTGTCTATTTAATTTTGTCATTCCTTATATATATATATCACACAATTATATTAAATAATAAATAAATTGGAAATAAGCACATTCACTTTGTATTCAATTTTCCTTCATTAAAGTCTTAGAATGTACAGTCTATTTAATTTTGTCATTCCTTACATATATATATATACACAACGGACTTTCTCCTTAAAGTGAATTAATTATTAAAACAATATTAACATTAAAAAAATTCACTAAACAACTGGCTTAGCAAAAGAAATCGTTCCATTAACATATTCTCAAATCTACACCACACACACACACACACACACACACACAATTATATTAAATAATTATTCTCTTACAAATACGTTTACTTCCACATTGTGTTGAGACGACAGCGAGCGGGGGCAGGTAAGCAAAAGGTCCAACGATATTTAGCCCGGGGCTTTTTTAAAACCGCGAACTGGCGAGAAAGGAATGTGTGTCAACTTTCTCTCTCAAAGACACACGTCCGTCTCCTTTGACTCCAAATTTTATAATTGTCACGCTTAATACCATAAGGCCTTCTTGCACAATTTTTGAAAAGGAAAAAGCATAAATTTTTCATAAGTATATTTTTAAAAAATATAAATAAAGGTATGAAAAGAAAAACAATTCATTTCATTAAATTTCTTTATTATAAAATCCTCTCGATAAGATTGTAAAGAGAATCAACAATTCATTTTATTAAACTGTAAAACATTCCTTGTGCAGCTGGAAGATAATGGAGAATATATTTAATACACGGATTTTCAAAAAACCTTTTAGAGAAGAAAAAAAATACATATGAAGATTGTATGCAATAAATTCAGGTCATAGATTCTCTTTGTAACTGGTACCTATCCAAATTATATTAGTAATAATAATTAACTCCTTTTCACCAAATTGTTCATTTTGACAAAGACCAAACCTTTCACTCCGCCTTAGACCTACAGTTTAACGTGGATTCCAAACTAAGCTGCAGCACGGGCGGGGAGAAATGTCATCATCCCGATCTCTCAACCAGCGTCTTAAACACTAGGATACCTAAGGTACCCATTTATCTACCAACCCAAGCAGACAGTCATTTTCATGAGTTATTTATTCACACAGCTACGCGAGAAATGGCAGGTCAAACCGAATACATTAATTAATCAAAGTTGAGACTCAATTAGTATGACAGCAAAATAATAAAATATTGTTGTGATGGTTGATCGATATTGCATAAAGGGGTGGGCTTGGGAAAACCGAGAAAAGTATGGATGCAAATATTGACGTGGTAGAGACAGCAAGGGGAGAAATATGGATGCAAATATTGACGTGATAGAGACAGCAAGGGGTAACACTAGCACTTAAATCTACGGAGAGAATATAGCAATCTTGGGAAAGCTGAGTTTAGTATGGGTGCAAAACATAATTATGCATAAAAATCTTCTAGATTTGATATTTGTGTCATAGGCTATTACTGTGCTGTCAATGTCAGTAATAAAGAGTAGCGGCGCTAATTTTGTTTCCTGCGGTAATGAGCTGAGCCACTTTGTTGAATATATTCCTATAACGAACTGCATCCGAAAAAGAGACTCAATTTAGTATGGCTGCAATGAATATGTTCCTATAACGACACGCATCCGAAAAAATTACCACTCAATTAGTAGGGCCGCAAAAAATAATAATGCACATTCTGGAAACCTTCTATAGAGATGGATGTTGCGGGGGATATTGCATAAAGGGGTGGGTTGGGGAAAACTAAGTATGGGCGCAAATATTGCCGTGGTAGAGACTGAAAGGGGTAATACGAACATTAAATCTATGGAGAGAATATAAAGACACCGTCAGTCGTCCAAGCCCATAATATACATGATACGATTGGTACACAAATTAGATCCCGCCCAGTTACACTGGCAACCAATCATTACGAACATCCTCTCAGTCTTTTGAGCATTAAATCTACGGAGGGAATATAAAGACACCATTAGTCATCCAAAGTATGGAGCCGTTATATCGGTGTTACGATTGATACACAAATTAGACCCTCCCAGTTACACTGAGAGCCAATCATTACGAACCGGATCTTAGTCTTTTGGGGTGGTGCTTGGTGATCGTGCATGTAAAAGGAAATATTTCCAGCTGGGAGTCACAGTAGTTATCTTCAACAATGAATAAACATTCCGTCTGCCAGTGAGTAAACATTCCCTCCGCCATGGATCACGAACTTTATAGTTTTCCGGATTTATATCAAGACGGTGACATTGTAGCATTGTCTACAATTAATCTTTTTAACGCGATTGACCGGGATGGATTATTTCCAACGCAAACCGTTGATGATATTTGCAATGACGCTCCTTACGATCCGGCGCAAGGGACTACCATAGAAATGTAAGTGTCTATAACTTTATTTTTTGGAGTCAATTATTCACAAACTGCCAGAAAGAAGATTATTTCAGCATATATGGAGGGATGTAGTATCTCGTCAAATACTTCATTTAGATACTCGCCATTATGCTAAAATCGCAATTTTTTATAGCAATCTTTTGCATGCTTTTTTATAAATGTTATTCGTAATTATCTCTTAAATGAACTTTTCTGAGCGATTCAAAGATAGCTTCACATTGTAATACTCTTACTATATGTATACTCTGTATATGTTTTTATTAAAATGATTCAGTATGAACATTATTCTTTCTCCTTTAAGGTCCGATGAGGATTTGTCACGTGTTATACAATCTTTTGAAGAACCTCGTGTCATGGACCTGAATACGGAGGATATACCGAGAAGTCAGCCCAATGAATGTCACATCGAAATAATGTAAGTGTGTTTTGTATTTTTGTATGATCTTTTTTGGGGGGGAAGAAGACAATGTATTTTCATCAATTTATTAAATGAAAGAAATCAGTACAATAACCATCTTAAACTACAGAATATACAAACTAACATTACAAATATATATATATACACGAACAAAACATCATACTATACAACGAGTACGCACAATTGGAAAACGGCTTTTTATCTGTCTGCATACCATTTCATCGTTTCGTTGAGTGTGACACGGGTCGAATAATTTTAAAAAATTTATAAATTCTTTACCACGTGACATATGCATGGGAAATGAAATGCAGTACATTCCACAAGTATTAATAAAATATCCTTGTAATCGAAATGGGTTCCATACAACTTCGGGGATATGAAACTGAGTGAGAAATTTTACAATAACAGGGTCACTCCAGGGTTCAATACCGAGTGAATCAAAACAGTACAGGCGGTCCCTATTTTTAAAATAGATTGCAAACCAATGAATCCCTTCATTACCAATGACATCTGTGTTCGACTACCGCATTCTCGCGTAGTTGGCAATCTCAATGTTTCATTCTTCGCAAACACGCCGATAAATTTGGAACGTGTAATTCGTTCACTATTCATTACTCTCTGAAGTGTATTAGCATCCATTTTAAAAGTGTGTGATAACGCCCCTAAGTTTATCTACTTCTATTAGGGCTTGCGACTCCAGGTATACTAGTACACTAATAGGCGCGTCTATAGGCTTGGTGAATTCCAACCTCACTGAGATGTTTCCGCTCTGTTGTGGACTTAAATGCGTATTTACGCTAGCAGATAAGTCAGGTGTAATGTCAAACGGATAAAGGTTAAATTGATCAATGAATTCTTTCTGCGTTACCCCATTACCGAGCTCGTCACAATCACCTGCAATATGGGCCAGATTACTATAGGCTCTCGCGCAAAGAGGTAACACCGCGCCTGATGAATAGTCCGTATTCAATGTTCCTACCAACGCAATGCCATTAACGTATAGAATTATATTTTTAAGTCCGAAATTCTCGAATTTAAAGGCACTCTTTATATTTTCCATTCACCGAAGCATGGTTCTGCATTCCGATTAATATCCTTTTAGGAAGATTTCCCAGGGCGATGTTTTCTATCTGCTTCGACGCCAACCCTGCAGACACCGTATATAGTTTGATTTGTACTCTGTTAATAGGGTATTTCACTGTAGCGTTTAGTAAATTTTTCTCAATTTCTAGTTGTTTTGGTGAACTTAATTTCACTCGCCGTACGCGGAGGTATGTCTCCATAATGTGAACCACAACGGGTTTTGCTCCCTCTTCTTGATCAGCATCCAGATTTAAGCAGATCTCAGGACTCGTGCGGGTGAGCTTTATTTTCATATCCACCCCATTCACAAGCAACTTCTCCTGGAATGTGAAGTCTGTATGCAGACGTCCAAAACACTCGTATATCTTTTTAGAATTTTTAAATTTGTCCTTTATACTACTTTCGTCTTTAGTTTGATAATATCCCTTGACACTTAAAAAGGTAGCCTTCGCTTCTTTGGAAAAGTTGAGGACATTTTCCAGATAAGCTTGTAGGTGATAGTACCCCCTGCCTGCCGATATGTTGACCTGATTTAAATATACGTCACACTGGTTGAATATGGAGTGCAGAAAGTTTGTTTCAGGGTATACAGCATATTTGTCATCGCAGTCTGTTCCGTCAGAATGGGCTATACGTAGCTTAGCGTACATGTGCACACAGCTTGGATAAAAGCAGTAAGGGCCTGAGCTGGGTATCACGAATTCTATAGGAGCACTCGGGGAACTAATTGTGTTTAAAGGGTTAATTGTAATAAAGTCACTGTGTTCAATAGAAACTTGAGTTGGGGGCATCTTAAAGAGGGATAGCTCCGATTTTCAGCATTTTGAACTACACGGGTGGATGAAGCGTGCCATGACGAGTTAGAAATAGTGCCTCCCCTCTCGAAAAGTAGTAAACAAACTATGATTCATGAGATCAATGTCCTTAGCTTATATCAGTCAAAAAATGGTCAACTATAGGTTTCATTCGCTTAAAACACTTCTTTTTTATATCTTTTTACGTTTAATGCCACGTGGTGGTAATCCCTTCTTCCGGTCAGTCTTCTTCTTCCCACCACCACGCATTTTTCTCTTTGCATCTTTGATGATTTCGTCCCGTGTACGTTTTAACTGCGTTTTTAGAGCTTCTTTAGGTTTAGCCCCAGCCAATATGTCTTCTGCAGTGTTAAGACCTGATTGTAGCGCTTTCCTTCCGAGGTATCTGGCACCCCTCTTCAGCAAAGGAACAGCCGTACGTAGTATGGTTGAAAAAATGGATCCAAGTCCACTACCACGCTGGTATCTCACCCCTCGATAGACGGTGAAAGGCTTTCTGTCCATTATAACTCAGTGCGTCGAAAGTGCAGCTTCACTGTTAAGCTCCCGTCACCGAATGGGAAATTTTTACCCTCAATCGTTCTTATATATATTGAGATATTGGTTATTAGATTAGTTGCGACGTTCACATAATGGGGTCTGTCATATGTAATACTCAAACTCCTTCCTCTATGGTTGGAGATGTGAGCAATGCGCAGCAGGCGTGCCTGGGTATCTCGAACAAACTGGTGCTCCACTATATTGCTGTAAATATAGCACATGTCTCGGGGTTTATAGCCGTCAACCATTTTCTCCATCTTCAACTGATACATTAGGTTGGACAAGTCATGTTGTGCCTCGTGAAATGTGTCTCTTTGGAAGGCTGAGCGATATCGTCCATCGGTTATAATTTTGAACACTCGTTGGTCTTTAATATCTCGGTTAGTCTGCGATTTTAGGGTCATAGTGCGTGCATGGGGATGGTCGTTTACGATTTCGTATACTAAATCATCGTAAGATTTGAGCTTTTTAAACTTAGGTTCAAGTCTCTCGCAACATCCTCAGCCGAACCATAACGGCCCGGCCCTAGTGTTAATTTTGTACTGTAATACTGTGCATACCCAGTCTGGATAGCATATGGTTTCATCGCGAGTTACCCCGGCTTTTTCACACTCGGCAATGTCTCTAAGAATCGTAAAAACGGTTCTTTATATTCAATATTTAAAAAGAGGTGTCCAGCTGAATTTCACATATCCCCACCTCATACGAATCACGACCCAATTCAATGGGTCCGTGGAGCTCTGTTACAAAGTTGGCTAGTGTGTTGTTAGGGTGTACAGACAGGGACGAGGAGGACGGGAGTGTGACGTAGAAATGGTTAGGAGCCATGTTGCATACTATTTAAGCTTCATTATTGCATCAGCTTTTATATAGGTGTTGAAGCTTTCTGGGTACCCTAGCCATTTCACCAGGTACATTTTTCTCTTTCCTGAACCTTTGCTTCCTAAAATTTTCTCAATTTTAAACACATTTTTTCCTAAATTAAATGCCACTTTCTGCAACTCCTCGCGGTAAAAGCCTCCTGAGATTTCTTCCCCATTCAAATCTTCAACGTAATACATCATTATCTCACCTTTAGGTCTCATAGCCCTAACTTTAAAAATCTCACGTGTCCATCCTTGCTCAAATCCCTTTGCGAATTTATTTCCCGAACGCGACAGCCTTACATAATCATTGATTTTGAAACGCGCAGAGTGTGGTGGTGGTGTTCCATCTCTTCTCGGGCACGTACCTCTTTCTAAAACTTCGTTAGGTGTTGTCCCAATCGTGCGATGGTGTGAGCGGTTGTAGGATGAGGCCAATGATTCCAGAATGTCTAGAAATCTGTATGTGTTTTTATGTGTAAAATAGCGGTGCATGCGTTCCTTTATGGTACGTTGAACTCTTTCAGCTAAAGAAGCCTTATGTATAGAATTGCTAGTGTAATAGCTGATATTAAACTCTGTCAACATGTTCTGAAAAGCACGGCCTATAAATTCCTTCCCCATATCCGTACAAAAATAGCCAGGAACCCTGTTTTCTTTTAACATCAGCGTTTTGGTGGCTTAGCAACTGTTTCAGGTGATTTATTTTTCAGAGGAATTAGCCACAGATATCTAGAGAATACATCTATTACACTGGTCAACACTCATTTTATTGCCAATCATATTAGAGTGATTTTGGGGTAACTTTGTGGTGCTGATTCCGAATATGACATCGGTTTTGCTAGATTGGCTCTAATTTATGAGATAATTGGTACCCCATTGAAACACGTAAAAATGCAAAAAATTAATGTTCAGGCGGAGCCTACTTACAAATCGCATTGAAATTGTCTCAAATCATACAAAAGTAAACACATGAAATACATAATGGCATTTTATTCGGTCTCACCATCTAGAATGTTCCGGTAGTTTCCCATATGCACGCGTTATGGTTACGTTTCCTATTAATTGAGGGTATTCATTATCTCAAGAACTAGAGCCAAATCGGAAAAACTACTTTCATTTTGGAATTCAGCAACCTCCAAAATATCCTAAATTCGTACGAATTTCCTTGGCAACGAAACAAAAATTTTTTTTTGTTGAGCTGTGTTATGAATAGAATGTAGAGGTAACCATCGTTATGCAGAGAATATCTTTGCATGTCTGTTAAATCTGCTTGCCAAATAGAGTCAATCGAAGCAACTGTTGTCTTGGCTGTTTTAAACCTTTTTCTCACAGGCTTATGAAGTGTATAAGCGTCCTGCTCCTGCAAAAATCTCTCAACATCTTTTTTCCCTACTCCGTAAACACTTCTGTACAGTCTATCTACGCCTCCGTAGGAGGCTGGGTTAGAAATGTCATAATAACGTCTTCTTAATATGTTTGCCATTTGCGTATTTTAGAGGCACGTGGGTAGGGTTTGCCGTTGTTTAACCTCTTCTTTCTCCTCTTCAAAGATGTTACCATCGGGGGTGATGGCCTCTTCAATTGTGTCACGTGCGTCGCATGTTCCAGGTCTTTTAACCTGTTCAGATTTCTTATCAATGTTTTGGGGACATTTATTTGTTGTAGTCTTGTTTTAATATGCTTCCATCCTGATGGTGAGGGCCTATCCCACTTTCTCACCAGATCATGGACAATGTCTACGATATTCGATCCCTGTACCTTTGATTCTTCCACAATGATCTCGCCTGTATCGGTCCATTGTATGGCTGGGTCCTCATTCAATAGATTATAAAGACTTAAACCTTTATTCCTCAATGTATGTGGGAGGGTGCTTTTTAATACATGCTCGATGTTCTGTGGCTGACCCCTTAATCTTTGGTTGGTCAGCTGTATCATCGGGTACAGGTCCTATTTCACCATGTCCATCGTTCCCTGTGCTGTGCCTAATAACCACGGGAATCTCTGTCGGGTTCTTATAATTTTCGTACTCGTGAAGAAATTTCTGCAGAACTTCTTGGTATAAGATTCTTTTCTCATCAGGTGTTTTTTCACTGTTTAATAGGGCTAGCAATTCGCTTTCCATTCTTTTAAGTCTGCTTTTACGGGGATATAGATCCGTGTCTGGACTCCTTTGCAGTGAAGCGTACACCTCGTGTGGAATCACTAACACTTTCTACATTATATTAATCTAGTCAGTAAAGGACCCAAAACTGAAAATAAGATGGGGAGGAATGACCCTCCTGTTTGTACAATAATTCATTTTTTCTTCAATACAGTTTGACTTTTACAAGCGAGTGCACGTATTATGTTTTTGTAACGGCATAGGCGAGCCTTCTGAGGTGGTTTCATTGATACATTGCAATTTATAACGTTAAGACAGATTTCACAGATGCATTTTAAAAAGTCGGAGTCGATATTTTTAATAAACATCCGCTGCATTCCCCGGGGCAGTCGATGATAGATTTTTATTAATTCATGGTATTTCTTTAGCCTCTTTGTCATTCTGGAATATACACCGTTTCAGGCTCGTTTGGAAATATATTCGTTCTTAGAAGCACCCTAAACGTGTTTCGCAGATGAAGGTCGCAAAGCAAATATCCGTAGCGCGTGCTTGTAGCTTCTTTATAAACTTCTAAAAACTCCTTACGCTGATTCGGGAACAATTGATTGGCTAATACCCCAATTTGTGATACATCTCTACGTTGCGCGAATAAGACTAGATATTGTGTATTTAACGATACATCGCGCATGTATCTATTTTTGAAAAATAGATTCTGACTGATGAAGAACACGCTTATGTTAAGATGGTGGGAGAATACTGTAAATGTCTCGGCAAACGTCTTATCCATCTCCAACATGAGATCGTCAATTACAATGACTGTATGTTCATTTCCCTTTAACGAATTAACATCATATACACCTTTGTGGAACAAAATAACATCTTGGTACTCGTTGAACACTGATTGATACGTCGAATAGCACCATATAACTTTATGCAAAAATTTTGTAACATCTCTCCCTTTTCTTTAATGATTTTCAGCATAAACACAGTTTTACCATATCCTGTAGGTCCAGATATAATACATGTGGATGGGCTCGTGAACCTGAATTTCTCTACAGAGTCCATTTCTAACACGTCCCACTCCTAAGTGGGTCATTTACAAAATATTACAAATTTTGAGTACTGCTCCTTATATTCTACAGTCTTGTTTTTCTCTTCTCCCGCAGAACCGTGAATGACGATGAGGTACAACATAATCTTTGATGTGTCTATTGATAACTTATTTATTACACGTATTTGTAAATATATATACACCTTGAATATTTCGTTTATTAAATAAATTGTTTCAATTAGCGTTTCACTTTCGCCTTTGTGTGTGTGTGTGTGTACACAGGTGAAAGTTCTAAGCTCCGCCGACTGTAAGACCAGCAACGTGAGTCATGCTACTACCTGGGCTTCCCTGCATGCTCAGTTGATCGCAGTAAGCCCTGGGCATCAGACGTGTATTCTCCCGCGTATACAGAAAATAGTAATGGCTACCTTTAATATTGCTTGTTCAACGTTTATGAAATGGTATTCTGCAAAGTGTCGAGATGTGGTGGATACTGAAAAAACTTCCTATTCCACCCTCCTTTGCCTCTTTTAAGGCTACATTCAATCGTGCGAAGGAGCAAGATGTACAAATACTCTATGGCTGTTCTGGTGAGAGCGTTGTAGGCTTTCGTAGCACAGACGATGTATTGAAGTATGTTATAGACCTAAGCTTTATAAAGGCTCACATATACCGTAAAGTAAAAGAAACAATGCGTGCAGAAGAGAAGCAACGGATATGGATAGTGAGTCTTATTGATGGGTGGTGTGACAAGCGATATTATGTCATGTTACACCATACCGAATACACGTACCCTGCGACTGAGCATGTAAATCTCGTCATCATGGAGAATCTTAAGTAGTTTTATCACTATATTAATGTATATCATGACGAGGTTTGTAGTGAGGTTATGGCTAATGCCCTGTGTGAGTTTTTAACAGACTTTAGAGATGAGTATCGCTTGTTAAACAAAAAGGAAAAATATGGGCATATGTTCCTCTCAAATCGTGCGCCGGAGTGTGAAGACGTTTAGTTTGTGGAATTGGTGAGTGGTAAAACAATAAAACCGTTATAAAATGTGTTTTGTTTGTGAAAATTACCCTGAAAGAAAATGCCTGGTGCGTATTTTGGGAAGTTGGAGTGATAAAACATTAAAACCGAAATTAATTCTTGTCTCGGAAAATTTCTCAAAACACCTGCCCAATATAATGGGATACAATGATTCATGTTGGATCAACGCCGTGCACGTTTCATTAGATTATGGTGTGACGCACTCCTCCCGTCGAAGTGTCGCGTTGCATGTGCCTCATAGTTATCTCAGAGCTTGAGCCGAGTGGACGTGCGCTCCTTGAATACGATGGAACTTCCTTTGAGCAGCATTCTCAACGCCGTGTACGATATGTCCGTGACGAAGTCGTTGCGCGTGTTCAGGCGTAAATCCGGTATCGTTAACTATGTACTGGAAACGGTTTGTAGACAAACAAACAAACGGAATGTTGTTTATTTAAGTGTCGAAGAGATGAATAGAATCTTCGTGATAGTTGAGCAGTGGAGTGAAGATCGTTATAAAATTCCTACAGGTGTAGGTACAAGAAGAGAGCAGATTAGTGACACCCCCTCATACGCCGTTGTATGTACGTTGTGTATAAATAACGATCGGCCATGCATTGATATGCGGTTGATGTGGAGGAATGCTTCTGATAATAACGCTCTTCATCCTACGCGAAACCGTTTCATCCTCGACAGGATGTTTGAAATCGTCGGATTCCGCAAGCTGAAGCCTATATTAGACGCGCGTGCTATGGATATGCTTTATTTTGATACGGTTCTTGAATACGCATACACCGCTCTGCTCGATGGATTTACCGAGTGTAGGGTTGAACAAGGTGAGAATGGTCTAGAGCTGGAGGATTATTTAAAAAGTTTAGACTCTTTGAAATATCATGAACTTTGGTACAAAGTACTTGATCGGTACAGGGCTGAGCTCACCTACACCGTTCACCCTGAAGAACTATTTCTTTATATAATGAGCAGCTGTCGTAACGACTTAGAAGATTATTTCAACTGTCGCTATGCAGTGTGAAGAAGAGTTCACGATTGAAAAGCTCGGGTCGGTACAAATATACCCTCGATTGGAAAGGCGAGTTTATAAACTTGTATTTGACGCTGTGGCTAACGATGAACTCTTTGTGCGTGCTTTTGATTGTATTCTAGCCTTGTTTAAAGATAACTTACCAACCGGTTGTAAAGTGGGAACAAAAATAGTACTGAACGATATAAAGGCCCTTCATATCGAGTAGAGGTTTCCCTATACTTTAAGCGGTGAAATATTATTAAACCGCGTATACTGCGTAATGCAGAGCAATAATGATGTAATTGTAGACTCGATTAAGTGCGAGTTTAGTATTTTGAAAACAAAGTGAAATGTATTTATTTTCAATATAATTGTGTGTGTGTTTCGCCTGTACTGTCATATTGATGGTTATATTATTTCTTATTTTTATTTTGTGCAGTAGAAGATAAAGTGTATGTATTTAATTATTTAACATAATTGTGTGTGTGTGTGTATTTCTGCTACATTGATGGTTATATTATTTCTTATTTTTTATTTTTTGTTTTTTGATCATTCCAATGTATATTTATTTTCTATATATTTCCATGATATAATTGTGTGTGTATATATTTCTCCTGTACTGTTATATTGATGGTTATATTTTTTGATTATATGCATATTCCTCGTTCATATTTCTTATTCTATTATTATTTTTAATTGGTCATTCAAATGTATATTTATTTTCTATATATTTACAATATTTAATAAACAGAATGATGTAATGTTGTTTTATTTAATTCTTTTGGCTGTATTTTCTTTTGTGTTTCGTTTTAGTAATTAATTCTCTTTAAAGAGAAAATTAATTTGATTTTCAAAACGACTACTCGTGTGAATTATAATAAATGGTGGTAGTTGACAGTTATCCTCATACAAATAAAAAATTAAAATAAATGGTGGTATTTAGCAACTCTCCATAATATAAATAAAAATTAAAATAAATGGTGATATCTAGCAACTCATCCTAATAATGTATACCTGAACAATTAAAATAAAAAGTGGTATCTGACAACTCAACCTGTACAAGCCATTTACGCCTTCTAAGCCAACTGGCGGATTAAGCCAACTGGCTGATTAGGGGCCTATAAGAGGACGGCTGGTCGGCTGAAGTGTTAATATGCACTTGGCTCCTGCCAGGTGAACACCACTCTTCCTTTCTCTCCTTCTGTCTTTCTCTTGGGGGAGAACGCCGCCTCCAAGTTTCATGACCACTTGTTGCATCTGCAGCATTCCCCCACTCCCTTCATTGCATACTTCACCCCTCTTTGCAACATTGATCATTATCTCTTGCAACATTGCACCATTCCTGCACTCTCCCATTTTGCGGTCATACTACTCACCTCAACAAGTAAAAAAACAAACAAAGGAATGTCAGGAAAAATCTGCCCTGAAAATTTCAGTATTTGCACTGAAAATGCTCAATTCCCTAGTCAGGGTGGTCTACCTCCCCCAGACCCCCCGCCTCATACGCCTATATATATATACCTTTCAGCTGTTCCATGCGATAATTCTTCATTTCACAGCGGTCAGGCTTGTTGCCCCTCCTCTTGAGTTGGCCTAGTGAATTAGTAGTATGTAAGCATTAGAGTTGAGAGAAATGGCTCGATTTGAGAATTTCCCCCTTGAATTCCTCAAGTCCGTTTATGAGTTATATTTACAGAAAATTTTGGTATGATGACGTCACGCAATCCTCATGTCCTTTTATGGGGTGTATTTGAGGAGGGTAGGGGTAGGTTCGGTTAAGGGGAGACTTCATAAACCTTTATGATATATATTTAAAGGTGGGGTAGCCTCTCAGGGAATGCCGTAACCATGTATGGGTCCCAAAGGCGACACCTGGAACCCAGAATCACCCAGCCCACACGTCCCCGCCGCACAACCACACCACACGCGTCCCACGTACGCCGTGCCCGCACCCCCATGATGAACCCACGCGCTAACCCCGCAGCGTCTTATCCATACCCACACCCCTCCCGGTCGTACGATATCGTTTTCAGCGCGTTTACGGACCTCCTACTTAAAGATAAAGAGGAGGTTTGTTTGTGCATGCAGGGAACACCGCTGTCATGCGTCAGGCTTCTCCTGATATATATATATATATATATATATATATATATATATATGCTAGTAAATTTATCCCAGAAATAATATATAGTGTATATAATAAGAACAGAAAGAGAAAACAATATACGAATAAAAAGCTAATATATTGATCTGATGTCAACAAGTATCAAAGCTTCGAGATTTTTTTAATAGTTACAGAATAGAACCAAAGCCTAATGGACCAATACGAAGACACGTAAGGTCCCAGAAAATACAACAGATAATGACCATATCATTATCTTCTCGCAAGATAGTCAAAAGAATTTCTACCCCGACGAGGGTAAGTTTCATATTTGCGTTGTTATATACTGATTGACGTTACACTAAAAACTGAAATATAATTATTAATAGATTTAAGGGAAGAAGAATTATTTGTTTTAATAAATATTTTATAAAAAGTATTAAATTTATTTTTAGCCAAATTGCATTTTATGTTTAGTACGTGGGTAACTATTCTATTTCCGATAGAAAGAGTTAAAATTTTAGTAATCTAATGATCAACGAGATAGTCTTATAATTAACAGCTTATCATTATTATTATTATTATTATTATTATTATTTCATACCCAGTAATGTAATTGTTATTAACCCTTTAGCGCCCGGAGGTGTTTTACGAGAATAAATAAAATAGTTTGGCGTTAGACAGAACAAAATCAGTAAAGTGACACTGGCCACGAAAGGGTCAAACAAAATGTATAGCTAAAATATTATTTGAGAAATACAGTAAAACGTTTAAGTTTAAGTGTGTTTATCACCGATACTCGTAATTCGCTGTGAACCAATTGAAAATGTTAATAAAGATTGAACGCAAAAGAAGAATTGTTTAATAAATATTTTTATTAAAAATAAAAATACTTATTTCATCAATGACCCCTGCCTCTTACTGACTGTCTTGAATCCCTTTTTCTCCCCCGCAATGTCGCCTCACTCTCTCTCTCTCTCTCTCTTTACTATCGCTATTATAACGGACACTGCTCTCCTGAATCCTCTAACTGCACGCTTCTTCCTTTAAAGAGACTACGTAGTACCAGACTTTCTACATATTCTCATTCCTTTTCTGTCCAGCTCTCTAATTCGAGGGTTAATCGGTATTTTCATTCTTTCATCTACTCAACCGACCAACTCTGGGCCAATCTTCCTTAATCCATCTTTCTCCCTGTCTATGACCTCCAATCTTTCAAACGCAGAATGTTCATTCATGTCGAAAACCCTAGACCTTGGTTTTGGCTTTCTTCTTTCTCTGTTGCGAGGGGGGACGTTTTTGCGGGCATTCGCCGTTGGCCCTTCCTTCCTGCATAAAAACAAAAACTGGAGTTTTTTGTCGAAAAATTTGTTGTAGCATAACCCTCCCCCATCTCACCCGTGCTGGAGAAGATGAGGAATTATAAAATTTCAACTGTTTTTGTATTTGTATTTTTATAAGGCTTAAATAATAATGTAATTCTATCCATTCTTTTACATTGACAGCCAAATAAAACTAACATTCGGTTAGAGAGAGAGAGAGAGAGAGAGAGAGAGAGAGAGAGAGAGAGAGAGAGAGAGAGAGAGAGAGATGAATTAATAAAATAACCACATTCCAAAATAAATAATATACTATAGACGAAGTGAAAACCTAATGATGGAGCAGTCTGAGATTGATATATATGAAGTAATTAAAGCTTTGGGACCTGCTTCAGTCAGAACAACTAATCTTTTTACCCACGTTGGGGGTTCATCGTTATCTCGTTTTATCCCTTCATTGTATATAATTTCTTTGATATATATATATATATATATATATGTTGCAGTTAAAAATATGATGGTGCCATATCTCAGTAAGTATATAAATAAGCCGTTGTGGAAGTCGTTGCCATGTTTAAATATATATATACATATATACTGTATATATACCTTTGGTAACCTTTGGTTAGCTTCCGCCCGAATTGTTCATTCTGACGAAGGTCAAGCTTTTCACTCCACCTTAGACCTACAGTTTAACGTGGAATTCGAACCACGCCCCACCAGCAGCCCAGCGTCTAGGCCAACCAGGGTACCCATTTATCTACCAACCACTTTCTTTATTGTGTGGAAGGATGAACAGCTGGGTTTTACTGCGCGCCGGCTGCAGTCACCGGGTCTCGAACCCGGGGCCGATGGATTCGTAGTCAGCGATGCTAACCACTACACCACCGAGGGCATCCATATATATATATATATATATATATGAGGCGGGATGCTGCAGAGGGGTCGACCGCAGGTCGATCTTGAGCTGTCGTTCGAACCCACACAAAGTAAGTAATATATATCAGCAGAAGCCTGACGCATGAAAGCGATGTTGCCTGCTTGCACAAACAAACTACCTCTTCATCGTTAATGAGTTAGTTCGTAAATGTGCTGAAAACGGTATTGCGCGACTGGGAGGAGTGTGGGCATGGATAAGACGCTGCGAATAGACTACTGCTATCTTATTTTGTGGTTCAAATTTCGCGTTATTAGTTATTGTAACTCCCAAATTTTTTACTTTTCAGTTTCTCTGAATTTCCTGTCCATTTGGGATATAGTATTCCATGGATTTTGGGGCTTCCCTTCTTCCCTACATTAACACTCTGGACTACTTCTTACGCGTTTCGCGTCAAAATTCTATCCTACCCTTTGGTCACTTCTTACGCGAAACGCGTCAAGTTGATCTGGACAAGAGTAAATGCCAAATTTCTGTGAGTATTGTCGTCTTGACGCATGTAGTGTGTCAGCTGTGACGAGGTACAGATCAATTTGACGCGTTTCGCGTAAGAACTTAAGAAGTGACCCAAGGGTAGGGTAGAGTTTTGACGCGAAAGGCGTAAGAAGTAGTCCAGAATGTTAATAGTTAAAATTTCTCAGTGTTAAATTTCATATTGTTGCTTTATGACCAATTGTAGATTCCGTTCATGTCTCTTTGTAGAGATTCTATATAATCTGAGTTTCTTATTCTATTAAAATAATTTTTGTGTCATTAGCAAGGGATGTTACTGTGCTATCATTGGTAACTTCTTCATTTATATCAATTAGTATGAATATGAACTGTTTCTTGTGGTACTGAACTAAGGAACTCTGACTCTGATGAAGGCATTTCTTGGACTGTAACAAATTGCTGCAGCTCACTATTGAAATTATAATATATATCCATTTTCCTACTTTTCTTGTCATTTCCATATATTTCAGTTTATGTGCTATAGTTCCATGGTCACATTTGTCGAACACCTTGGCAAAGTCTGTGTATGTCACATCATAGTTTTCATTGTTTTCGAATGCATCAATAATGACACTTGCCTGTAGGTTTTACCTCAGATCGCTCCCTTCCTCTATAAATTGAAACTATGTTCGCTCTCTTCAGGATACTTGGTATTTCTCCCGTGTGTAGTGATCATCTCCATATCCAATAGAGGCGTTTAGCGATTTCATTTTCGCAGTTTTTAACCAGTGTAGCATTCCATTTCTCCGGGCCCCGCTGCCGAGTGCGAAGTCAAAGTTGTGAAGTCAACTGCCGAGTTGTGAATTCAAAGTTCGTTATACTTTTTCCTTGAAATTCTTCTTCACAGAATGCATTTCTATCGCATATTAGTTTATCAATTTTGGGGATATGGTTGGGTTTGCAAAAATAAAGGGATTATTAATAATATAAAATACAGTAGAATTTTGAGATAAATGAAAAATATAAGTTAGGATTTGAAAGATAGGATCTAAATTCCAAGTAGATCTCAGTTAAATCTCAGAAAAGGATACGTGACTTTCCGCACGTAAACATCCGATAGGAAGATCACGCGAATGCGAACCACAAAACATACAGTACAAAGGATAGAGCAAAAGGGTCAAGTAACTTCCAAGGAAATCCCTGAAGGACAACGATAAAGTTCTGTCCAGGCCTCAGTCAAATTAAGATTGTTTCTGTATTTTTTTTACCTTCTTCGTACCTGTGACTTAAATAAATACAAAAGAATACGAAGGACACCAAACAGCAACAAACCGGTTGGTCCCTCCTTCCAAAGTTGCCTTTTTAAGAAGGACGGTTAAAAGATGAAAGAAAATTTGGGTCAATCCCAGAATAGGCACCTGATGTACCTCAATCCCAGATGAAGCACCTGCGTTCAACCTCAATCCCAGAATAGGCACCTTGCAAGGAATTAAATAAAAAAAACCTGATGATTACAAAATTTATTGTTTATACAAAGTTTATTACAAATGTAATAAAGGCAAAGTTATAAAAGGTTTAAAGTGGTTTAATGAATAAAGAAAAATTTTAGATATTATAAATTCCTGCAATATAAGCCCGAATGTTTCTGAAACCATCTGAAGCAAATCTATCTTGCCACATAAATTGGTATAGATATAGGTTAGGTTAGGTTTGGTTAGAGTTGATTTTTTTCAAATATTGATAAAAACAATGAAATTATATCTCTAAAAACTGTTTATATTTTTTTCTCCTCAATCCCAGATTAAGCACCTGTGTTTTGCCTCAATCCCAGATTAAGCACCTAAAAATTATTTCAGGTGCCTTTTCTGGGATTGATCCGAAAATTTAAACACAAGTGAAAGTTTTAAAGCAAAGCAAAGAAGAGAGATTGAAAGGAAGGGAAGAAATTTAAAGATAAAGTGAAAATATTAAACTAAAAAGGAGGGAAACCGATCAAAAAACATATAATACTTTATGCACCAACAAATGCTTCCAGATGGTTTAAGGTAAGATAAGCATCTAGTCTCTTTTTCAAAGGACTCGACCGAGTTACTTTGAACTACGCTGGCTGGCAATCCATTCTATATATTAACTATACGATAGAAAATTGTTTTTAACTTTATAAGAATTTAAATGTTTAGCCACTAATTTGAAGCCATTACCGTGAGTTCTATCTGCATTTCTGAAGGTGAAATATTTTTCGGCGTCGACATTATCAAAAACTTTAATCATTTTAAACACCTGGATTAAATCTCCTGGAAGTTGCCTTTTTACAAGTGAAAATAAATTTAACGCTTCTGAACAGCCAGCATATGAGTTGTTTCTAAGTCTAGGAATCATCTTCGTAGCCCGTCGCTGTACTCTCTTCATTCTGTCCATGTCCTGTCGGAAATATGGGGACCAGAACTGAACGCAGTCTTCCAGATGGGGTCGTACTAAGGAATTATATAATGTTACTCTTATCTTCTCCGACTTAAATTCAAATGATCTACCAATAAATCCTAAGATTCTATTTGCTTTTCTAACCGCTTCGATACATTGCTTACTCGGTTTAAGAGTGTCGCCAACAATAATAGTTGAACCTTTCTTTTCCATAACACTCGTTAGTGTATTGTCGCGCATAAAATACTTTTCTTTAACGTTGTTTCTGCCTACTCGAGTAGTTTATTAATATCTTGAATCTGCAAACTTCTTTTAATATCTCAGAGGAGCAATACCCTGCCTATAATAATAAAAAAAGGAAAAGGAAATATAAAAATTCAGTAGGCTAATCACCCCTAATCTCTCTCTCCACCTATTTTTAGTTGTGAATATCAAGTGTCCAGTATCAGTGATTTTAATAATTTGTTTTTCAGGAAACTTAACTCGCCAGCAGAATGATATATTTACAATAGTAGTATTTGGTTAGAGCAGTTAAAGTACAACATGGTTCGATAATGCTGTTTTGCCTTTGCCTTGAAGACTGTATTCGAGAAGGTGTTAATTCTTTCCAAGGCACTTAGTCCAGACAGTTCTTTACTTTTGCATTTCTTTTTAAGTATTGTAAAACTGCATTAAAAATAGACAGAATATGACAGGGTCAGGTAAACTGAAAGTCAAATGCTTTAAATGTAAAGCACTGATTGTGGCACTGGAAACCTAAACCAGTGGACAAGGCCAGAGTGAAAACCCAACATCGGAGATAAACTCTATGGTTGAAAGTTTAGAACAAAGCATGGCCCGTTTGGAAACCACAGTGAGTATTCTGAAAAGTAGAAATGAACAAGAATTCAAGGTAGTTAAAGTAAAAAGCCCTCAAAACTAAAATACAAGGATTCTGAACCCATCGCCATAAAAAAATAGTTTTGACTTGCTTGCTGACGAAGAGGATCCTTTTTAATAGGGGATTCTCTGGTCAGAAATCAAGAGGACATTTTCGGAGCAAAACACGAAACCAAGAGAAAACTTAGATATTTTCCAGGTGCTACAATATTCGGGAATTAGACAACGTTAATGTTAAGAGTAAAAGTTGTCCCATCATTGTACTTGTTGGTAGCAATGACATTTTTCAAAGAGGGACAGGAGGGCAGACTGAGTCCATTGTGAATGAGTTTAAAAACCTAACCGATAAAATTAAAAAAAAGACTGACATGGTATGGTTGCAGGAATTCTCCCAAGAATGCATACTAGAATGTATGCTATTGGCATAAACAATATGTAGAATTAAACGCATTTGCGAGAAAAAAGGAGTAAAATTGTCGATTTTTGGCCTACATTTTTTAATAATGGGGAATACTTTGGTTCGGAAGGGATTCATTTTAATCAAAAGGATAAGAAGAAATATGGCGGTCTTCTGAACATTACCTTGCATAATCTTTTTAAATTAGGACACCCCCCCCAGCCATTAATTCATCCTACTCCATCAGTAGTTAGCCCTACTCCGCCAGTAGTTAACCCTACTCCGCCAGTAGTTAATCCTACTCCCCCAGTACTTAATACTACTAGTGCATTGTCTGAACAAGCTCCCCCCCTTAGCGTTAATTGATTTACCTGCTTCGGGAAAGAACTCGGGTCAAATAGGAGAAACAATAACTTAAAATCTCTTAAGACTGCTATTCATTGATAGGTCAATTAGAAACAAACTAATGGAATTTATAGCGCCAGTGAAAACTGAGAACTTCAACATCATAGGAATAACCGAATCCCGGGTTCATTTTGAATCAAGGGACTTTGTAGGGGAATGTGAAATGGTAAATTACAAAATGTTTCACAACGATAGGAACGGAAGGGAAGGAGGCGGAGTACTTTATATGCTCGTGACTTCCTGCATCCAGTAAATAGTAAGATTGTTTCTGCTCATGAAATGTTGGGAATTGAACTGAATTTGAACAATAAAATAGTGCACCTATTTCTTGTATATAGGTCTCCTCACTGCCCCGCTGATAAGGATATAAACTTGCATGAACATTTAAGCATATGAATGAATAATAAGATTAGTGTAATTTTTGGTGATTTTAACTGCGTAATATAAACTAGGAAGACAAAACAGTTGATGCTGAGGGCTCAAGACTATTGGAATTTGCAGATGATAATTCGTTAAGTCAATAGGTAGATAGTCGTACTAAGAGTAATAATAAACTACTGTAGATCTCGTATTCACGAGCGAAGATGACCTAACCTCTAACCTAACTATTGGTGAAACTTTGAGTAACAGCGACCACAGTTTGAGTAGGTTTTAACCTCAGGGTTCCAACTAGTACTCGGGAAAAGACGCGCAAAAGGTTGACCTTCTCTCAATCAAATTTTGAAAGTTTTCGAAGTATGATAGTTTAGACACTCTTGAAGTTCCAATAAACGAGGATGTCACTCTCACCTGGAGCTCATTTAGGGATCAGTTTAGAATATTACAGAACACTTTTATGCCCACTAAAATAGTTTCCTCTTTGTGAACCAAGACGCCGAAATGATTTAACAATGAAATTAGTAATACTAGTGTGGAAAGAAATAGAGCCTACAAACTACTTAAGTCACATTCCAACCAGACTAATTCAGAAAATTATATAAACCTACGTCGGAAGTTTAAATCCTAAATTAGATCAATTAAACGTGATGAAGAACCTACAGTTGCCTCACTCTGTAAAGTTAACCCTAAAGAGTTTTCTGTCTACGTTAATAGCAGGAAGCCAATTAAAAATTATGTAGGTCCCATAAAAGATAGAAATGGCAGACTGAAATTCAGTGATATAGATATAGCCAGAGGCGGATTAAGACACCTCGGGGCCCCGAGGCAATGAAGAATATGGGGGCCCTTTTCCATATCATTTATTAACAATACATGTACATGTACAGTACATAGTACATTTACACGAATTATATGTACGGTGCTCAGGCTAATTGAGAAACAAACTTAAAAGAACCTTAACACAGTGTATTTTACCGTTTGCCAAAACCAAACAATATTAAACAAACTTTACTTTAGGGCCTACTAGCAAAAGGTCGGCGCTACGCACCGATTTTGCTAGATCTGCGGTGCTTCGGCTGAATTGTGGGCCTACGGCGTATTTTATTTTGAACATCAGTAGCCCTTTATCTAGATATCATTCCTATTCCTCTCACCTTGGGCCTCAGTAATTGGGGTGCCTGCGGCCTTTCAGTTACTGGCAAACCAATTATTCATTCAATAAAACTACAGAAAAGAACGCAGCCATGAAAATCTAAAGCTTCACAAATCTTAATACAATGAGCTCGGTTTTGAAGCCTAAGATTTTCATGACTGCGTTCATTTCTATAGTTTTATTGACCAAATAACTGAACCGACAGTAATTGGGGACCCTGCGACCCGCCAAATCATAGTTTTCATTGTTTCGAGTGCATCAATAATATTGTTATAGTGTTCCATTAGTTGTGATAATCATGATCTTCCTGACCGGAATCGATGTTGGTTATCATTTTTTTTCTGAGTTTCCCCATTAACCCCACCCCTTCCCCCATTACCCCACCCCTCTCCCCCAATACCCCCCCCCCCACCCCTCCCCCCATTTACCCCACCAATTTTTTCTGAGTTTCCCCATTAACCCCACCCCCTCCCCCATTACCCCACCCCTTTCCCCAATACCCCTCCCTCACCCCTCTCCCCCATTTACCCCCACCCTTCCCCCATTACCCCCAAGGGGGGAAAGGGGCTGGCACCTTGCAAAGGATTTACTTTGCATTTTTTTGAAGGGGGCTGGCACCTTGCAAAGGATTTACTTTAATTTTTTTGGTTACATATATATATATCGCATCTATTTTTCTGAGTTTCCCCATTAACCCCACCCCCTCCCCCATTACCCCACCCCTCCCCCATTTTGTGCCAAAATTATGATTAAAAATGAAGAAATGGGAAGAACTGTACCACTAAAAGGGGGGGAAGGATTTATGTTAGGGAATTTTTTTTAGTATTGGTACTGCACAATAAAAAGACGCATCGAATGGTGAAAACCGCATTGATCTACACCAATTGTAGCGACCTGTAGGTGTGCGCAAAAAAACTGTTACATATATATATATATATATATATATATATATAAGGCTTTATTTCTGTAATAGTATATTAGATAAAACATAAAATAAAACGGGGAATTTGTCAGTTTGTGTACTCTGTCATATTTAATCAAAGAAGTTTGCGAAATCTCGAATTATATCATCGAAACTCAGTTGATTAGGGGGGGTGCCTCAAGCATGGGAGCCTGAGGCTTCAGCCTCAATAGCCTCAGTAATAATCCGCCACTGGATATAGCTAATATATTAAACGAGTTTTTCGTTAGTCTTCACGGAAGGAGACTTAACTGAAGTACCAAATACCCAGATTACGTATGAGGGTACTCATTCCTTAGAGACCATACGTTTTACGAGAGATGAGGTACAGTGACTAATTTATAAGATGAATAAGTACAAATCACCCGGTCCTGATTTATTTCTTTCAAGGATATTAAAAGATATTGTTGATGCTTTAGTAACCATATTCAAACAATCATTCGAATTAGGGAAAGTTCCAACCGACTGGAAATTAGCAAATGTAAAACTATTTTTTTAAAAGGAAGGATAGGCAAAATCCTTGTAAATTCAGGGGCGCCCGCAGCCTTTAAAAAATTGGACGCACGATTTTTTTTTAGGTTGAGATTCTGGGGGACGCAGCGCAATAAATAAGTAAAATAACTAGGCCATATGTGCTCCTATCCCATAGGTTTTCTAAGAAATTAAAATTTGGTCTCCATCTTTTCTAGAAATTAAAATATGATGGACGCACGTGCGTCTGTGGTGCGTCTGCCTGTGGGCGCCCCTGCTTGTAATTATCGCCAGATCAGTTTAACGTCAGTCCATTATTACATAACATATCGTGTATCACCTTGAAACAAACAATTTAATTTTTTATTCTCAACATAGATTCAGGCGGCATAGATCTTTTTTAACAAACCTGTTAGAATTTTTCCATAATATGTATACTTTATACGACTCAACTAAAGCAATAGATACAGTGTATCTCGACTTTCAAAACGCCTTCGACAAAGTCCCTCACGAGAGATTAATGACTAAAGTTAGAGGACAGGAAATTACCTGGCTCGTTTCCAACTGGATTGAAGATTGGTTAAGAGATAGCAAACAGAGAGTGGTAATAAATAGAGTGGCTTTGGAGTGGGTCCCCATCTCCAGTGGGGTTCCACAGGGTTCCGTTCTGAGTATTTTAAATTTTATTATCTATATTAACGATATAGACGTTGGGCTTCTAAGTACAATTTCTAAATTTGCAGACGATACTAAATTAGGAAATAGTGTAAGTAATGAGGAGGGCGTCAGAACTCTTCAAAAGATCCTGATAGGTTGGGCGAATGGTCTGCTACTTGGCAGATGCCATTCAACTTGGACAAATGTAAGGTAATGCACATAAGTTATAAGAACTCGAAGACCGATTACTCTCTGTTGGGGAAGAACTTGACCGAGACTGATCTGGAGAAAGACTTGATATTAGTAATGATCTCAAACCGTCAAAGCACAATACAGAAGTTGTAAAGAGGGCCTTAAAAATACTAGGTTTTATTAAAAGATAGTTTCAGTTTAGAAACAAGGGGATTGTAATGACACTTTACAATTCACTAGTTAGACCGCAACTCGAGTACTCTGTGCAGCTTTGGTATCCATCCTTTAGAAAAGATGTAGAAAGTTTGGAAAGGGTACAAGCAAAGGTCACAAAATTGATTCCTTCAGTGAGACTGTAAAACTACCACCGAAGATTAGAACGCTTAAATCTGTTTACCTTAAACACCAGGAGGTTTCGCGGTCAGCTTACTCAAGTTTACAAGATGCTCAATGTAATAGACAGGGTAGACTACAGGAAATTACTCGCATTTAATATAAATCCGACAAGAAATAATGGTTTTAAATTGGCATTTAAAACATTTAGTACCTCCATCTGTGGTAATTTCTTCTCCTATAAAATGGTTGATATCTGGAACCAACTTCCCTCAGAGGTTGTTTCAAGCCAATGTGTAAACATGTTTAAAAATAGGCTGGACCAAATTCTGAATATACTCAGGGTTTAAGACTGTCCTCATATATAATATACTCGTAATTTAAGAACATATTATTATAACGTAACCGTGAGGAGTTTCTTTAAACATTTCCTCCTATACTTAATTTTTCCCCCCTTTTAGAGAGACGTCTCTGGTTGACTGTGACCCACATAGCATGATCAACCATCGATCAACTCATTTTTTCATCACTTGCATTATTTTTTTTATCACCTCTAAGTGGGAGACTCTTGAATTAGCTGTAGCAACAACGGGTGATTACCCACTAAACACTTTCATTTTCCATAAGGGACAAGTACACAAGGACCTCCCACTGATATTCCTCACCAGAAAGAGATTTTCTATACTCTCGTGGTGGTGCAACAGCACGAAGTATGAAAGACTTAATATATCACTTGCTCCATAAACACCTTTCATGGCGGGAGACCCAAGTTGAAACTCGGCGACACTGAAAGAGTTGGCAGACATATATACAGGACAGACATCCAATTACAGAAAACACGGTCACACACTTGCCTACCTTGTTAATATGTATAAGAATAGAGTAGAAAAATATTTTGTAGAAACATAATTTCATAAAAAAAATGCGTGGCATGGATTTTTTTGCTTTTCTTTGGATGCACGTGACGGATGAGAGCATTGTGTGGAAAATCTGATTTATGTTCTTAATTCTTGTTTCCACATGTTCGAGATTTTTGTGACGATACCAAGTGGTTGATGCGCGATCGGCGCAAGTATATTATTGGTTAGTTTATACAGCGGTGCTATCTAGTGTACGATCTCTGTGCGTATGGCGTAATTGTAGAGCTAGCTTATATATTCTCCTCTTTCCTGTAAAATTTCCTTGGCTACTTTTCCAAGGTTAAGGTATTCTTCCAAACTTTTTTCGTACCCCCTTCTGAGAGCTTTATGCTTTTCTATCCAGTTTTGCACTACTGCTAGAATAGTAAAAAATCAACAGTTTAATAACAGGAACCTCCCCGAGTGAACCGAAAGGTCTTTGAGGCTTTCTTTTGTAGTTGTAACTCTCTCTCTCTCTCTCTCTCTCTCTTTTTATATATATATATATATATATATGAATAGAAACGACATAAGTATTAAGGAACGTTTCTGCACACGAGGAGGAGAGATAACGAAATAATGAAAAATGAGGCGAACCGCCTGGGAATCGAACCCAGGGCCTTCCAATTGCCGGTCGGACGCTCTACCATTATGCTACGGACCTCACTCAATCACAAATCGAAATTCTCCCAAATAGGGCAGAAACCAATGCCCTCAGAGAGCACCCTCGCAAATCGTGAATATGCGCAAATAACTGCAATGACCGCGCAGTATATAAATGAATAGAAACGACATAAGTATTAAGGAACGTTTCTGCACACGAGGAGGAGAGATAACGAAATAATGAAAAATGAGGCGAACCGCCTGGGAATCGAACCCAGGGCCTTCCAATTGCCGGTCGGACGCTCTACCATTATGCTACGGACCTCACTCAATCACAAATCGAAATTCTCCCAAATAGGGCAGAAACCAATGCCCTCAGAGAGCACCCTCGCAAATCGTGAATATGCGCAAATAACTGCAATGACCGCGCAGTATATAAATGAATAGAAACGACATAAGTATTAAGGAACGTTTCTGCACACGAGGAGGAGAGATAACGAAATAATGAAAAATGAGGCGAACCGCCTGGGAATCGAACCCAGGGCCTTCCAATTGCCGGTCGGACGCTCTACCATTATGCTACGGACCTCACTCAATCACAAATCGAAATTCTCCCAAATAGGGCAGAAACCAATGCCCTCAGAGAGCACCCTCGCAAATCGTGAATATGCGCAAATAACTGCAATGACCGCGCAGTATATAAATGAATAGAAACGACATAAGTATTAAGGAACGTTTCTGCACACGAGGAGGAGAGATAACGAAATAATGAAAAATGAGGCGAACCGCCTGGGAATCGAACCCAGGGCCTTCCAATTGCCGGTCGGACGCTCTACCATTATGCTACGGACCTCACTCAATCACAAATCGAAATTCTCCCAAATAGGGCAGAAACCAATGCCCTCAGAGAGCACCCTCGCAAATCGTGAATATGCGCAAATAACTACAATGACCGCGCAGTATATAAATGAATAGAAACGACATAAGTATTAAGGAACGTTTCTGCACACGAGGAGGAGAGATAACGAAATAATGAAAAATGAGGCGAACCGCCTGGGAATCGAACCCAGGGCCTTCCAATTGCCGGTCGGACGCTCTACCATTATGCTACGGACCTCACTCAATCACAAATCGAAATTCTCCCAAATAGGGCAGAAACCAATGCCCTCAGAGAGCACCCTCGCAAATCGTGAATATGCGCAAATAACTGCAATGACCGCGCAGTATATAAATGAATAGAAACGACATAAGTATTAAGGAACGTTTCTGCACACGAGGAGGAGAGATAACGAAATAATGAAAAATGAGGCGAACCGCCTGGGAATCGAACCCAGGGCCTTCCAATTGCCGGTCGGACGCTCTACCATTATGCTACGGACCTCACTCAATCACAAATCGAAATTCTCCCAAATAGGGCAGAAACCAATGCCCTCAGAGAGCACCCTCGCAAATCGTGAATATGCGCAAATAACTGCAATGACCGCGCAGTATATAAATGAATAGAAACGACATAAGTATTAAGGAACGTTTCTGCACACGAGGAGGAGAGATAACGAAATAATGAAAAATGAGGCGAACCGCCTGGGAATCGAACCCAGGGCCTTCCAATTGCCGGTCGGACGCTCTACCATTATGCTACGGACCTCACTCAATCACAAATCGAAATTCTCCCAAATAGGGCAGAAACCAATGCCCTCAGAGAGCACCCTCGCAAATCGTGAATATGCGCAAATAACTGCAATGACCGCGCAGTATATAAATGAATAGAAACGACATAAGTATTAAGGAACGTTTCTGCACACGAGGAGGAGAGATAACGAAATAATGAAAAACGCAGAAACGTTCCTTAATACTTATGTCGTTTCTATTCATTTATATACTGCGCGGTCATTGCAGTTATTTGCGCATATTCACGATTTGCGAGGGTGCTCTCTGAGGGCATTGGTTTCTGCCCTATTTGGGAGAATTTCGATTTGTGATTGAGTGAGGTCCGTAGCATAATGGTAGAGCGTCCGACCGGCAATTGGAAGGCCCTGGGTTCGATTCCCAGGCGGTTCGCCTCATTTTCATTATTTCGTTATCTCTCCTCCTCGTGTGCAGAAACGTTCCTTAATACTTATGTCGTTTCTATTCATTTATATACTGCGCGGTCATTGCAGTTATTTGCGCATATTCACGATTTGCGAGGGTGCTCTCTGAGGGCATTGGTTTCTGCCCTATTTGGGAGAATTTCGATTTGTGATTGAGTGAGGTCCGTAGCATAATGGTAGAGCGTCCGACCGGCAATTGGAAGGCCCTGGGTTCGATTCCCAGGCGGTTCGCCTCATTTTTCATTATTTCGTTATCTCTCCTCCTCGTGTGCAGAAACGTTCCTTAATACTTATGTCGTTTCTATTCATTTATATACTGCGCGGTCATTGCAGTTATTTGCGCATATTCACGATTTGCGAGGGTGCTCTCTGAGGGCATTGGTTTCTGCCCTATTTGGGAGAATTTCGATTTGTGATTGAGTGAGGTCCGTAGCATAATGGTAGAGCGTCCGACCGGCAATTGGAAGGCCCTGGGTTCGATTCCCAGGCGGTTCGCCTCATTTTTCATTATTTCGTTATCTCTCCTCCTCGTGTGCAGAAACGTTCCTTAATACTTATGTCGTTTCTATTCATTTATATACTGCGCGGTCATTGCAGTTATTTGCGCATATTCACGATTTGCGAGGGTGCTCTCTGAGGGCATTGGTTTCTGCCCTATTTGGGAGAATTTCGATTTGTGATTGAGTGAGGTCCGTAGCATAATGGTAGAGCGTCCGACCGGCAATTGGAAGGCCCTGGGTTCGATTCCCAGGCGGTTCGCCTCATTTTTCATTATTTCGTTATCTCTCCTCCTCGTGTGCAGAAACGTTCCTTAATACTTATGTCGTTTCTATTCATTTATATACTGCGCGGTCATTGCAGTTATTTGCGCATATTCACGATTTGCGAGGGTGCTCTCTGAGGGCATTGGTTTCTGCCCTATTTGGGAGAATTTCGATTTGTGATTGAGTGAGGTCCGTAGCATAATGGTAGAGCGTCCGACCGGCAATTGGAAGGCCCTGGGTTCGATTCCCAGGCGGTTCGCCTCATTTTTCATTATTTCGTTATCTCTCCTCCTCGTGTGCAGAAACGTTCCTTAATACTTATGTCGTTTCTATTCATTTATATACTGCGCGGTCATTGCAGTTATTTGCGCATATTCACGATTTGCGAGGGTGCTCTCTGAGGGCATTGGTTTCTGCCCTATTTGGGAGAATTTCGATTTGTGATTGAGTGAGGTCCGTAGCATAATGGTAGAGCGTCCGACCGGCAATTGGAAGGCCCTGGGTTCGATTCCCAGGCGGTTCGCCTCATTTTTCATTATTTCGTTATCTCTCCTCCTCGTGTGCAGAAACGTTCCTTAATACTTATGTCGTTTCTATTCATTTATATACTGCGCGGTCATTGCAGTTATTTGCGCATATTCACGATTTGCGAGGGTGCTCTCTGAGGGCATTGGTTTCTGCCCTATTTGGGAGAATTTCGATTTGTGATTGAGTGAGGTCCGTAGCATAATGGTAGAGCGTCCGACCGGCAATTGGAAGGCCCTGGGTTCGATTCCCAGGCGGTTCGCCTCATTTTTCATTATTTCGTTATCTCTCCTCCTCGTGTGCAGAAACGTTCCTTAATACTTATGTCGTTTCTATTCATTTATATACTGCGCGGTCATTGCAGTTATTTGCGCATATTCACGATTTGCGAGGGTGCTCTCTGAGGGCATTGGTTTCTGCCCTATTTGGGAGAATTTCGATTTGTGATTGAGTGAGGTCCGTAGCATAATGGTAGAGCGTCCGACCGGCAATTGGAAGGCCCTGGGTTCGATTCCCAGGCGGTTCGCCTCATTTTTCATTATTTCGTTATCTCTCCTCCTCGTGTGCAGAAACGTTCCTTAATACTTATGTCGTTTCTATTCATTTATATACTGCGCGGTCATTGCAGTTATTTGCATATATATATATATATATATATGTGTGTGTGTGTGTGTGTGTGTGTATAATTGAATTTAAATTCTAATCTTAAAGTTGAGCAAATGTCTGCGCGCGCAACAATGCGTCGACCCGCCTTGAGGAAAAAAAAAACCCTCTTTATATACTGAACAGAGAGACTCGATAAAAATGGGGTTTCATTCGTGCATATTCAGTAGCACGAATTCCTGTCGAGTAAAAGTGACTATTTGACATTAATTGCGACAGCAAATCAAAGGGTGTCAATTCTCTCAATGAAAATGATCTTTGAAATCCAAAGATAAAAAGTCAAAAAAAGGAAAACAAAAACATTATGAAAAAATTGTATTTGACATTTCACTGAATTCATTAGAAAAAATTAAGAATGTTTGTAAAAGGAAAATGTGGTGACATCCCCTCTTCCCCCATGAACCCCACCCTGTTGAGGGGTTTTGGTGTGGGGAGAAGTGGGGAGGGAAAGGTTTCGCGGGGCACATTTGACTAAAATAGCTTGAAGGATTTTTTTTTTAACTCTAATGGTTTCGACCTTAAAGGATTCAATGAAACAAAACCCGGTAAAGCCTAAAGCTTGTGGACCAAATTAAATAAAATAAATAATTCGATAGACAATTACTTATTTTATTTTAAAATTATTTTAACAACGAAACTTCTGAAATTGTAATATTTTTTTAAATAACGAAATTATTAATTCATTTATATTCATTCATTGAATTGTTTTCATCTTTCTCATTTGGAATCTTTCATTTGAGCTTAATTTCTTCCAGAAGGTGTGTGAATTTAATTGATTTTGCATTAATATTCTTGAAATGGTTGTAGTACGCGAATATCTCGTGACTCAGTTGTTAGGGTCCTTTTTTTTATAAATTTTATTAGTGTTACACCCCTCCCCCCCACCACTTTACAATAACGAACTATTACCAATTATTAATTTTTTATGTTTTTCAGGAATTTTATTTTTCTAGGCGAACTTTTTTTTAAAACTATGTATTTCATTTCAAATAATTCATGTGTGTTTCCACAGTGCAAATACTGTACAGTATTAGTACATTTTGTATGAAGCGGCGAAATTCATTGTTTTGGTTCAGTGTTGAGGTATTTCACGCGGGAAATGAAATGCATGAATCATGAAGAGGAAGTTTGATTGACCCGTTAAATGCTTGATTTAACGTTGATACTGACAGTCAGGGGGTGGCCCCTTATGCCAGAGGGCACCTCCAGCTTCTTCCGAACCATCAAACGGTCGCTACATCATCTGAATGCTTAACCTCGCTTAACCTCGCTGACTTAACGAGGTTGCGGGGTCGGAAGTTTAAAAGGTGGTATTGTTACCCCTTCATAAGTACTGTAGCAGTTAAGCATTATCTAGAAAACGTTCCTGATTCAGGGTGGCACGCTGTGTACAGTGCTTATAGGCGAAATGGTATACAGTCTTTCGTTTGATCCCAACACTTTTTCAAGCCAAGTTAGGTTAGGTTAGATTACGTGTATAAGCACCATCACAAAACGCAATTTTAATTGTGGTTGTTTGTGATGTCTTTAAAACTAGTTGACACAAACTTGTTTCAACAAACGTAACTACGTAGGTATACAACAGTTGGGCATGGTTAACTTTACCACTCAACCCAACATTGAATTTACATTCAGTCAATATATACAATATACATATGCAGAAGGATAGATAGATAGATAGATAGATAAATAGAAGGATAGATAGATAGATAAGTAGAAGGATAGATAGATAGATAAATAGAAGGATAGCTAGATAGATAGATAGATAGATAAATAGAAGGATAGCTAGATAGATAGATAGATAGATAGATAGGTAGACAGATAGATTCTTTTTTGATTCTGCTAGTAACGTATCGACTTTCGGGTAAAGAGAATGCCATGTCTGTATTGTATCCAAAATTAATAGAAAATTTAATTATTAACCAAAGCATTTTAATTATTATTACTTAATTAATTTATATATTGTGTGCGAGTAATTATAAGAATTTTTATTATTAATTCTATTAATTAAATTTCACTATATCTTGTTAAATTCCAAAATTATTTATAACCAGAGTTACTGAATACATAAAGCAATATAGCTTTTATTTGATTCAAAACAAATTCCAACATATATATATATATATATATATATATATATATATATATACAGAAGGATCAACACAACGGCAAACATTTTCATTTATTTGTACTTCAGACGTTTCGACAAAGCTTTTGTCATCCATCATCAGCCTTTCTCAACATTTGGGCTTGTCAGTCCGTACCAACCGTCCCCTCAGTAGCCCTCCACAATCCGCAATTAGAAACCATAGTAATGAAAACGACCATCCCCTTCACAAAACTCAGTTTGAAATTTTAACTAGATCCAATAACCTTACAGAACTCCGAATTTTAGAATCTTTGTACATCTATAGAAACAAACCCTCCCTTAATAATAATAGCTCATCCTACAAATTACAACTCTTTTAACTAACCAACCGATTCTCACAGACATACCCTTTCTAATCCTCTGACCATCCAGTGTTCTCTTAGACTTTGCCAAGTATGGAGGTGGATGTAAACATTGTGTATTTACCTATTGAGGTAATTTAATTTAATTTTAGTTTTTATAGTGATGAAATTTAAATGATTTTAATTTTGTATTGATGCAATTTTCATTTTGCTTTAAGGTTTTAATTTTAATGGTTTTAATATTGTATTGATGTAATTTTCACTTTTTACTTTTGTTTTAAGGTTTTAAGACTTAATTCACTGATGATGACAAAAGCTTTGTCGAAACGTCTGAAGTACAAATAAATGAAAATGTTTGCCGTTGTGTTGATCCTTCTGTTCATCTGTAAGCTCCGTTTCCCTAAGGAGAAGTCAATAGCTTTGATATATATATATATATATATTCTTTCAATTTAATCCAAAGAACATTAATGAACTCGGGTTACTAACCCACAAATCTTTCCTAAATTACATTATAAAAGCTTAAAAAATAGGTAAAAAATAGTGCAAAATAGCGCAAAAATAATGCAAAATTAATGTTTGAAAAAGTAAATAATCGCGTCAGATTCCACAATTTCGATGCTTTTTTCACCCTCACCCCCATTTATCCCCATTCCTCCCCCCCCATTCACCGACATTTTACATCTAAATTAAAAACTAAACAATTTTTGCGCACACTTTTAGTGCATTGAAATAAGAGTTTATAGCGTGCGAAATATGATGAAATTCGATGAAATGCGTTGAAATGTGATCGTAAAAAATGTGATAAAACGACTTTCGAGGGAAAGGTGTGAAAATGTGACGAAACATTAAATGTTTAATGGGAAAAAGAATGCCCCCACGCATAAAAATTAAATCACGTTTCATAACATTAAAATAAATCAAGGTTGCTTTAAAGAAGAACCGTTTCGAGGTACGTTTTTCAAGTAGGGGTTCCAACGTACGATCTGGAAGTGCGTTTTAGAGGTACATTTTGGGGATCCGTTTTTTGGAGGGTTTTTCGGGGTACGTTTTGAATTAGAAATGTTTCCAAGATACATTTTTGTACTAAATGTATGTGATACAGTTTTCGTAGTTCATAGTGCACCATAGAAATTAATATATATATATATATATATATATATATATATGATGCAAACCCACAAGGAAAAAGAAAAAAATTATTCCAAGGCCTTTCGTGTATTCAGAAGTACACCTCGTTAGGGAATGAAATGTGGAGGCACGATAACCAAAAACATATACAACGGGACAGAAAAACAAAAAGATTAACACAAGATTAACAAGAGTTGATTAGAGGCGAAAGGTATTTTAACAGTTATTGAAATTATTTTTAAAATGGATAAATGCACATTCTAGAATATTCTTTTCGATTATATCTGTGTTTTTGACGAGAGCTTTAGAACTATCCCACTTAATACTATGATTACATCTATACATATGGTTAAACAATGCATTCAGGTTTAAGGATGTTCCCTGTCTAGTCTTTAATTTGGGTACACGACACAGTCTTCCTTTTCTACTTTCCACTGTTGATTGGGGAGTTACAGGGTTCATAGTCGGATTAGGGATTAGTTTCTCTATTATTTTCCAAGTGTAAATAATGGTGTATCTTTCTCTCCTCCTTTCCAGTGAATATAGGTTTAATTCGCGTAACCTTTCCCAGTAGTTTAGTTCTTTGCACCCCTTGATCTTGGCTGTGAAGCTTCTCTGAATCCCTTCTAGTTGTCTAATGTCTTCTTTTTTATATGGGGATGTTAGGACCGACCAGTATTCCAATTTGGGTATGATCAGTGTTTTCAGTAGAAAAATCATTATATTCCTATCCCTTCGTTTAAAGGTTCTCAGTATCTGCCCAGTTACTCTCTTTGCTCTGTTTACTGCTATCTTATTTTGTGTTTCAAATTTCGCATCATCAGTCATTACAACCCCTAAATCTTTTGCGTTAGAATTTCTCTGAATTTCCTGTCCATTTGGAGTATAATATTCCATGGATTTTAGGACCTCTCTTTTTCCGTACCGTAACAGCTGAAATTTCTCAGGGATTTGGCAATTCAGCACAGCATTTTGAACTCTCTGTTTCGACGCAGATGTGACAGATTTTATATAAAATGGACACTTTCTATATGTTGTGTATTAAATTTCCTAAAATTTACAGTACTATGCAAAAGTAGAATATATAGAAATACCCAACTGCCAGAATGATATGCAAATATTGCTTTTTAATGTTTAGTAATTCAAGATAATAAAGAGCAACAGCAAGTCGTCAGGCTGATACGAATTTGCCCGACTTTGAACATTAAAAACTTGGTTATTTGGTGGATACAAAGTAATAAATCAATTAAAATACTAATTAACTTTACGTATAGTGAATATCCAAATGACTTTATAATATTATAAATGAATCATAAGATTTACATCGTAACATGTTTCAAAGAAAGACGTCAGGCTTAAAATTGTTTGCCTGACAAGACGTGGAATTGTGCATTTTTATGCAAGTTGTAAGGCTTTGTTATTTGAGAAGATGCATAATAAATACAGTAATAATTAACTTTATGTACAGTCACAGTGTATATGCAAATAGCTATATAACCTTATTTATAAATCCTAACAGGGTCATTATAACATGTTTTATAAAGTAAAGATATCTTACTCAAAATTTTTAGCCACAGATCTTCCCTCTCTTCCCGCGTCTCTCTCCCCACCCTCACTGGGGAAATGGGGTTTAGATGATAGATGAATGGATGGAAACTTTTAGCCTGACAACTTGACAAGAGATGGGATTGTGTATTGTTAATTTATTTATGTTAGTGCACCCTGACCTGCCTGACCCCCTCCGTCGCCACTGAAATATATATATATATATATATTATATATATATATATATATATATATATATATATATATATATATATATATATATATATAGTATATATTAGGGTGGCCCTTAAGTGGTGCTAAAATTTTAAGTTACGATTTTTTTTCCTCACCCTTCAGTTGGATTCTGTCACTAGAAAATAACACACAAAATTTTAGTGAGATATAAGTATATATAGTGTTTGCTGAAGGATTTCAAACTTTCTCTCTCGACTCTCTCATATATTATCAAATAGGCCTGATGGGTTATTGGTAGAATTTGCTTATTATATGACTTATATATGGTTAATTTGAAACAAATAGTAGCGATCTTATGTTCTTATATGCTAAATGACAGTACGCTTTCTTTTTATCTAGGTATATAGATTTTTTTATGATGGCTAGTGGAACTCGAAAAAAAATACGGTTTATTTGCTTGAACATACTCAAAATTGTTTATCAGGTGCAAAATTGCCAAGTAATGGGGATGTTATGAGGTACTATCTACATTTGCTTCAGTCGATTAAGAATAAGCACAAGACTGCTCAGTTGACGATAGCGGAAGTGGAGACTTTTTGGAAGAAGGCGAGAATTCCACTGCGGCTAGTTCAACATGCAGTGAAACAGTTGGACAGTCTGATGAAGAAGTGGGATCTTTTGAAAAAAATCAGTCCCGGAAGACGGATGGATACACAAAGGAAGAAAGAAGAAGAGCTGAAATCCTGCGTTGATGACCTTTTCGACGTTGCTCACCAAAATGCTATGGTGTTGATGACGAATGAGGAGGATAAAGCGTTCCTTTTGGCACAAAGAGAGAAGGGCAGAAGAGGCTCCATTGCTGGAATTGATATGACTTTTCGCTAAAAAGGAGGAAGCAGCTACGAAGAAGCGAAATCGGAATGATGAATTTAAGAAGAGACATGAAATAGAGAATCTCGTACTTAACAGAAAAATCGTCCTGGAATCTTCTTCATCTTCCACAGGTGAAAACACCACGGATTCAGAGAATGAAGGAGCTGTTGGAGGAGTCGTAGTGTCATTACCTCATCCAAAAAGAGGCCGCAAGAATCTCCTCCATCCAGAAGTTCTTTCGTCGTTGGATCGCACTAAAACTAGTGACCGTGATGCGGTCTTTACCATCGCGTCAGTGATCAGTGCTTCCGGTCAGAACGTTGGGAATACAACATCAACAGAGCTTCTCTGCAAAGACACAGGAAGAAGCATCGAGCCCAAAGAGCTGCAGAGTTGAAGAAGAAATTTGATCTGCGAACACCTCTCACCCTTCACTGGGACGGCAAGCTGATGGATGACCTAACTGGAGATAAGAAGGTCGACCGTTTCCCAATCGTTGTTTCAGGATCTGGACTAGATCAGATCCTTTCAATCCCGAAGCTTGCAAATGGCACTGGCCAAGCAATGACGCAGGTGATGATTGGGGTGGTCGTGATCGAATCAAAGCCCTTAGCTTCGACACCACAGCGAGCAACACTGGAAGAGTAAATGGAGCATGTGTTCTCTTCGAGCAACATTTAGGGTCTGAAGTTTTGTACCTGGCATGTCGCCATCATATACATGAAATCATGTTAGAGGAAGCTTTCACGGTAACAATGGGAATATCAAGTGGACCTGAGATTATGCTTTTCAAACGGTTCAAGATCTTTTGGCACAACATCGTCCCCAATGACTACAGTCCTGGTATAAATAACGAGGTCGTCCTGCTCGCTGTAGAGCCTGTGAAGGACAATATCATCTGCTTTTGTCGACTCCAGTTAGATCAAGTTCATCCAAGAGATGACTATCAAGAGCTGCTCGAACTTACCCTTCTTTTTCTGGGAGACGTTCCACCAAAAGGGGTCACATTTCGAAAACCTGGAGCAGTCCATCGAGCTCGGTTCATGGCCCGGCTTATATACGCCTGGAAAATTTTCATGTTCCGCAATTCCAGATTCAAACTGTCGCAACGAGAAGTCAACGGCATGCAAGACTTCTGCATTTTCGGTGTGCAGTTCTATGTAAAGTTTTGGTTCCTCTCTCGCTTGCCAGCATCTGCACCAAGCAATGATCTACAACTACTACAATCTCTCGCAGTCAGCGACACAACTGCAGCAAAAGTTCTCAATAAAATCCTTGCTCACTTATGGTACTTGAGTGACGATCTGGTGGGCCTTGCCTTCTTTGACAGAGACTTGGATTTGCAAGAAAAAAGAGCTATTGTTAAGAATCTACAACGGGAAGGACAACATGACGCACCAAAACGAATTCATCTGAATAAGAGTGACATCCAAGGTAAGAAACTCAGCGACTTCGTGTCTGCTAGAACGAAGGTTTTGTTCACTCTTCTAGGGCTTGAAGTCGAATTCTTGCGTGATAATCGAGAGATGTGGATCGAAAACCCTGAGAACCTACTGGCAGAAGCAGTGGTCAAAGATCTTCGAGTAGTGAATGACACTGCTGAAAGGGGAGTTGCATTGATGCAGGAATATAATAGACTCCTCAGCAAGAACGAAGAACAGACCCAGTTTGTCGTTCAAATTGTCCAAGAGCATCGGAAGAAGTACCCCGATTCCAAGAAGGATACCATTCTCAAAGGCATATCAGGCTCTTCTTGCAACCTTTAAATAAGGGTTGTGTTGTGCTAACTTTTCAGTTCAGTTTCTTATCACCTTTAATTTTAATAAAAGTATTTTTTGTTGTTCAAAAATCTTGTATTAATTGAATGAAATACAAAAAAAAAAAAAAAAAATTGGGGCTTTGCAAACGATATGGGGATCTAATAAGCTAAATTTGATCATCTGCAAAGTCGTGCCCAGCTCAAATCACATTATTTTGAGTCCCATCGCCGCGGAACTGCATTGGGATGATGTTCCAGGGTAGCGATCATACTCACTGCATATGAAAAGATTATTAATTTTATAAATCTAGTTCACAAAATTAAGTAAAATTTTAATAGCAACCAAGCTTGTTGTTAGAAATATATTAATAAATACTAATTGTACAACTTTTTTATATTAAATGAATACTGGATTTGAGTGTGAGTGAATCCGTAATGTATTATAAAAGGCAACTACAGAGTTAGGATGCTTAAAATTTCGGACAGCTTGAGCACACACTAAATATTGTCCAAACGCTGTAAAATTTTGTATGAAAAACTTTCTCAATAGGAAGCATCTAATGAAGGGGTGAGAAAGAAAAAATAAAGCGTGACAAAATAAGGGCCACCCGAATAATATATATATATATATATTCTTCAACGAAGAAAAATTCCAACTTCTAAGATATGGTAATAACAAAGAGCTACAGAAAAAAGGGTACAAAACTCCGCAAGCCAAAGAGATAACACCAAATCCACAAGTCAGGGATCTTGGAGTAATAATGTCGTCGGATGCAGAATTCAGAGAGCACTATAAAATCAAAATCACAACGGCTAGAAAAATAATGGGAATCATCTGGAGGAGCTTCCGCAGCAGAAAAGCAAACATCATGCTTAAATTATGGAGGAGAGTAGTCCTACCAATAATTGAGTATTGCTCAGTACTCACAAGTCCACACAGGAAAAGAGATATTGCGAGCATTGAAGCTATACAAAGGACTTTTACGTCTAAGATAGAGGAAATGGAAGGTGAAGACTACTGGTCTCGACTACAATCCCTGAAACTCTACTCTCTTCAAAGAAGGCGCGAGCGGTACACAATAATAGACATATGGAAAATACTTGAGGGCTCTGTCCCTAACCTCAGAAATGAAATAGAAACAAACTGGAATGAGAGAAGAGGCAGATTTTGTACGGTCCCAGCTGCGGTGGGACAAGGGGCCATGAAAACGAGGATGGAAAATACCATCAGAATACGGGCCCAAAGCTTTTCAATGTCCTTCCAAAAGAAGTGAAGAATCTCCAGTACACCGACCTGAATTACTTCAAGAACCAGCTGGACAGATTCTTGTGCAAAGTCCCTGACCAGCCATGCGTGGCTGGCTACGAGGGCAGGAGATCAGAGAGCAATTCTCTCCTTCACCAAGTCCCGCAAATGAGGCGGGATGCTGCAGAGGAGGTCGACCGCAGGTCGATCCTGAACCGTCGTTCAAACTCAACAAAAGTAACAAAAGTAAGTATATGTATACAGTATACACATATATATATGTATATAGTCTATACACACACACACACACAGTGTATATATATATATATAATATATATATATATATATATATATATATATATATACAGAGTGGCGCAAAAGTCGCGCATCATAGGAATTTTCAGTGCTGATTATAATATATTATCTTTTTCTTTTAGATAGGGGATGGCTGCGAAATTAACAATAGACGAGAGGGTGAACTTGGTTTTAATGTATGGAATACCGGGTACAACAAATCGATGAATCGGTACAGAATTTAAATTCTGTACCGATTCATCGATTTGTAGTACCTGTATTCCATCCCCTACCTAAAAGAAAAAAAAATAATATAATATAGTCAACACTGAAAATTCCTATGATGCGCGACTTTTGCGCCACCCTGTATATAAAATAATAATAACCCGGCAATATAACAAAAGGAAGCTTTGTGAGAAGAGTTGTTACCTTTAAGCCGTTACTCTATCACAACTCAACTCAATTATATTACAAGCGAATACAAGAACAAATGAAAAGGAAAGAATATTCGTAGTGAATAGGAGATCAATGGCGGCAAAACGGGTTGGATAATGAGGCTGCCGAAAACAGCTTTCTCCGATCTGAGATATGAAAGCGGGCAAAAGGAAGGCACACGACGGTGCCAAACACAAAATAATGCTAATTTAGACTCTACATGGCACGCATACCAGAAATCCGGAAAGGCACAGAAACACAGATTAAAGAGACAGTTGGAGATGTGAGTAAAGAGGAGTGGAAGGAGAGATAAAGACGAATAAAGACGGGTTTATGGTTGAATGTTCACAGACAGACACATGATTCAAATGAATCAGATTTAAATTGACATATTCTCTATTCTAGCAAATTTCAGTCATATATATATATATATATATAATATATATATATATATAATATATATATATATATATATTATTTTTTTTTTTTTTTAAATTAAAAAATCTTTATTCAGAAAAGAATAAAAGTGACAGAGTTTTACAACTTTTAGATAATTGATATGACATTAATATATTCCCAGTTCTTAGTTCTTTCATCTGAAAAGGCCGTTGGAAGCATGAAGGCTTTTTAGGCAAAATTAATGGCATTTAGCTTATTTATTACATTAAAAAAGTGGGAGAAGTGTAGTTTACGTCCCCCTGTGGTGCCTAGTGTAGTTTACGTTCCCCGACATTAACCTAGTGTAGTTTGCGTTCCCCAACTTTGTCCGCGTATACCTAATCAAATAAAACGTGTAGTTTACGTGTAGTTTACGTTCCCCAACTTTGACCTAGTGTAGTTTGTCCCCTTTTGTGTCAGGGGGACGTAAACTACACTTGCTCTAAAAAGTGAAAGTGGCAAATAATAGTAATGTGATAACAAATAATGTTAATATTAATAGCAATAATAATAATCATAATAATAATAAATACAATATAAAGTTTACAAAATGTTACATAATTTCAAATTAAAGGATTTACTGATATTTAGTGGAAAAATTAAGCTTTATAAAAAATATAAAAAGAATAAATTACGAAATTAAAAGTTTAATGAAATTAGCATATTTTAAATAATTGATTATAAAATGGGAACTTTGTCACTATGGTAAAAGTGGCAGTAGTGAACTTATACATCAGTAGAAGCTAATGAAGTGCATTTTAAATGGTTTGCGAAATACATTTAGCGATGAGACCTGCCAGATATACATGGGAATTGCATTCCATACGTCTGTTCCTTTGAAAGAGAGTGCATTTCCTGCAGTTTCTATTGTATAGTTTAGACTTGTGTATAAAATCCCTGGCAGTCTGGTGTTATTAACAATGGTGTATTTGATGGAGGGTGATTACTCTCTGACATAGGCGTACGAGCCTGGGGGGATGGGTGGGCTGAGGGGGGCTGGGGGCTGAGGGGGGCTGGGGGCTGGGGGGGGGATGGGTGGACTGAGGCTGAATTCGGGCAAAATGAAAAAAATAATAGCTTGTAAAAGTTGGAGAAATGCTGGCCGTATATCATATAAATTCAGGATCAGAAAGTTATAAGATAATTTCATATTTTTATTTATTAGCTGTTATTAAGTACTTATTAAGCTGTTATCAGTACTTATAGGCTATTTTTTATTCCAGATTTAATCTAGATTTTACTATGGTATTTAGCCCAAATAGGGGCTATAAGACTTTGCTTAAAAATTCAAAGGAATATCTAATCCTTGTCGTGAGTTAATTGCTTTCTAAGCTTATCATGAATATTGAATTACTTGTTAAGTTGAAATTTTTATAATTAGGTAAAGTACTAATACCTTATTAGCCAAATTAATAGGCAAAGCCCTAGCCCCTAGGTCTATTCCTTTAAACTTGCTAGTATAATTACATTTAGGCTAGATCAAACTTTTATCAAACTCAAGTAAATTAAGTCTAACCTTATAAATGACATGCTATATATTATTATTTAGCTAATTAGTGACATGATTAGCTTCATACTAATTACTTGAGATTTCTATTAGGGTTTCTTTTTAGGCTAGGTGCTTAATGCTTAATTTTAATATGTTTGCGGACTGCACACCAATTTTAGATGAGCTGAGCGACCTGTATATAGCATTTGGTTTGAGATTTCTCTTTGTGAGTGGGTCTCTTTTTGTAGTTGTGTTGGAGTGAGGGAGCCTGAGCCTGTGACGATCCTAATTTCCTAAATATATATATATATATATATATATATATATATATATATATAGTTAATTACATTAACTATCTAATTTTGGCCATTCTTTGTTATAACTTAAAAATTCGGCCAAATTTGTATCGCCTCCCCCCAAAAAAGATTGGGTGCCTTACGCCTATGCTCTCTAAATGGGTAATGTATGTTGATTTTTATTGATAACTTTGAACATATTGACAGCAACACTGAATTTGTATAAGTCATTTAGTTTTAAACTATTTAGCTTTATAAACATTTGGGAAGTGTGAATTTGTCTGTTGACATTATTCAAGAGAGTTGCAGACGTTTTTTTTATGAATTACTTCCAAAGGATGCTTTATATATTTCTTTGAGCTACCCTATGCTGTAATGCAATATAATAAATGTGGATTGATGAAGGAATAATATAGAGTAAGGAGTGCGTTTTGAGGAAGGGTCATTTTTAGTTTAAATAATATGAAGAAAAATCTTGATATTTTGGATTTGATATGTTGTACAGGACTTTTGAAATTTAGTTTTTCGTCTAAATTAATGCCAAGTACTTTAACCTCATTCACTTTTGCAACAGTAATATTCACAATTTTTATGTGACAGTTTGTATTACGTTTTGTGGTAATACTCATATAAGATGACTTCAGTTCATTAAAAGTTTATTAGTACATATTCATTTATACACGTTTTCTAATTACTTGTTCGTTTCATTAATCAAAAACGGGGAGAAGTAAGTGTGGTATCATCTGCGTATTTTACGCAATTTAATGTGGTTGAGAGATGAAATTCGTTAAAGTGAATTAGAAATAGCAATGGGCAAAGAAGAAATCTTTGTGGGACTCCACTAGTTAACATCGCCTTGTCGGATAAATTATCTTTTAATCTGATGTAATGATATGAAACCTATTCGATAAGATTTCTTGCAAAAGTGTATCCGCGGCATAACTGGAGTAAAAAAGTTGAGGGGGGGGGACGAACATAATCCTATTGTTAGAAGCACTCTTTATCTGTGGGAGTAATTATAAAAGTTTGGGGGGAAATTTTTTATAATTATACCCATAGATAATGAGTGCTTCTAACAAAAGGATTGTGTTCGTACCCTCCCCCCAACTTTTTACTCCATTTACGTCGCTGAGTGTATCAAATGCGTTTGACAAATCGAGGAAGCTCAAGACAATGTGGTTTTGCTGTTTAAGTTTTGAATCACATTTTCTAATAGCATGTTTATGTCATCTTCCGTTTTACACTGGGCACATACCATATGGCAATCCTTATAATGCAAATCATTCATAAACTCAAGGCACCCCTCACACAAATCCTGATGACGTCCATACTTACGGGTTTGATCGTAACTAGCGTAAAGCGTTCTAATATATTTAATAGGGGGGTAGGTTCATCCTACCAAACCTAAATAAGCACAGGCTTTGATCGATCTATTACACGACTCTTAAAAACATACGTTGTCCTACCATGTTCAACCACGCCAAACACAACACTTCCCACTCTAATTTCTCGCTCTATCTTCACCAGCTCTTCAGGACCCATATTACACTCAAAATGAAGTCCAAAAAATCTAGCCAGTTTACGAGCACGATCCATAATTGTATTCAACCAAATATATTTAGCTTCCATGTTAAGAACATCGATCATATGCGCAGGCCTGGATTACCCAATAGGCAGACTAAGCACGTGCTTAGGGCACCAGCAAGGCAGGGGCACCAAAAAAATTAGAAAATATTTTTGAAAGAATTTGATATTTGATATTTCAAAGAAAGCATAGAAGTAGTCATCATGCAAAAAATCAAAACAAGAAACTGATGGCAGTGCACCAGAAACAGCATTGAATCTTCGAGACAAATTTCGCGTATCGACTTACTACGCTTTAATTGATACACTTAACGCTCATATGAAGAGGAGAGGTGAAGTGTACAAAGAAGTATCAAGTAGATTTTCTTTTCTAAACGATTTCGACTTATCTGACGAACAATATTCACAAGGTTCCCAAAAGCTAGATGACTTATACCCTGTTGACTTGAACATGAATCTCTGTGGAGAACTATGGCAGTTCCACTGTTATATGCGCTCAAAGTTTAATGAAACAGGAAAAACGAAATTCAGTCCCATTGATCTTCATGACACCCTAGTGAAAGACAGGATACAATGTGTATTTCCAAATGTACATATCGCAATACGTATTTTTCTAACATTGATGATTACTAACTGCTCAGCAGAACACTCTTTTTCTCAGCTGAAAAGAATAAAAAACCCTCAGAGAACAACAATGTGTCAGGACAGACTTGATTCACTTTCCCTACTCTGTATAGAAGCGGACATGCTTCGTCGAGTCAGCTTCGATGAAATTATCCAGGATTTTGCAATCAGAAAATCTAGAAAGAAGCTATTTTAATTTCAGCATACCTGGAAGTTTTGTTTAATTTCGAAAGAAAAAAAATTATTTTACGGTTTAGTATTGTTTTTATTTTGAATTACATATATATGGGGGCACCATGATCTTTTCAGTGCTTAGGGCCTCTAAAGGTCTTAATCCGGCCCTGCATATGCGCTAAAATTAAAGCAATACAAGCACAACCACGACCGACGTTTGTGTCCTCTGTAACTTTGATAGCAGTTACAGTTCAACGTGTACGGTGTAGCGTCATGGCTTTCAACTCGGAACATGTGGTCAATATCGATCATGAACGTCACCTAGAGGTATCAAACGGTAAAGAAAGACTTTTAACAAATCAAAGATGTGCGTTAAATGCATGAAGCCTACGATCGACTTCTTTAACTGATATCACAATTTACAGCTATCTCTCATAAGTATTTGTGGTTCTACAGTGTAACGTAGGGTCTGGTATTCGATCCAAGCAACTCAGCATGAAGCAGCTAGTCCACCCACACAGCGACGAGTGCTGTAAATCGGAACCCTCCCAATTTAGCATCCCACCTACTCAGATATCTATAGAGGATTCTGATTATGTCACGATTAATCCCCACAGTGATTATTTATTTCAAGAGAAGCTTCACGTAAATGGGGTTGAGATGAAGATTAAAATCAGCCGCACAACCCCGAGATATGTTTAAACTTAGGTGAGAACGGTGAAGAGCCCTCTAAATCCATGGTAGCCCACATTATTGAGACGTATCTCATGTTTCGACGCGTAAAATTATCCGAAGTTAATCAAATAGAGATTGAAAGAATTTTATTGAGATGGACAATTAAGTATCCTATAAAACGTACCCAACTGAAAATGTTTACTATCACGTCTGTTTTATCCTCGAAACAGTTTGACAATGTTGTGTTGGAAAATTTACAGCAGAGAATACTTGTGGCAATGGTCAACCATGACAATGTTTCAGATAAAAATAAAAATCATCATTCAAATTTGAAAATTTTAACTTGAAGAGTATATCATTGATAGTGAATAATACCTCCGTTGGTAGAGGTCTGGAAACACAATACTCTACTAATAATAAAATTTCACTGTGTTCCCTTGATTCCACAACTCATTCCTTGGTACAAACGGTTGTAACGATGTTGGAATAGCTGTACCAATGGACTTCAACATTTCGGCTGATCACTGTTCCGATGCTTGCACGCAGTTAAATCCCCAGAAAACGGGCATTTGGCAGTGAAAGTAGAATTTACAAACCCTTATCTAATTCTGTTAGATAACTAGAAATTCTCTCTAAAAACGCAAGGTCTGACTGAAATTGATCGATTTAGATCGGTGATAACGGATTTTTAATAAACGAGTTCACAATCCAGAGGGTTATGAAGAAGGATAACTTAACGCGAGAAACTTTCACAGGTACATACGCAAAAGATGAAGTGCTGAATCTGCCCAAGAAAAAAACCCCGTCGGATTTATACTTAGTACCGATATCTTGACAGGACCGGGCATTCATTGGGTGGGTGTGTATTTCAGGAGACAGCAAATATGCCACTACTATGACTCGCTTGGGATGTCTCCGTTTCATGTTCCAAGTATCGCGAAATTCCTGAAACAACTGCATATACCGCGCATTATATCGAATCCTTATAAGCATCATAGCGTTTACAGTAATGTATGTGATGAATGGTGCTTGCTGTTTTTGTTGTATAAACTACCAGTCAAAACTTGAAGTACACCTACTAATTTCCAATGTTTTGCTGCTTAGCTCATGGCATAAACTTCAAATGTAAACTTAACAGGTACTAGAGATGAATTTGCTTACCTGGCTTTCATATTGTTTACTTCAGTGCATCTGCCCTATGCAGTGTGTTCTAAGACAGAAGCTTCTTCAAAATAGCCTTCAAAATGTGTTAATTTACGTTTAGCATGCAACCTAAAATTAATGCCATTAGCTCTGCACAGAGGTCCAAAAACAGTTTAAAAGTCTTTACTGGGGTAGTGTGTTTCTTCAGGAGTATGTTAATATATTTGTTCAGTTATTAACATGCGCTGCAGGTCTTTACATATAAAATCCTTGCAGAGGAGCTAACTCTGTAGTTTAAGGTATATTTCTGTTTCAAAAACCAAAAATGGGTGCCAAAGCTCAGTTAACAACAGAAAAAAGACAGTCGATTGTAACTTTGAGAAATGAGGGCCAATTAGTGAGGCAAATTGCAAAAAAATTTAAAGTTTCTGTGAATGCGGTTGCTTGTGCCATTAAACGGTACGAAAAAACTGGTCAAAATAAGGACAGAAAAAGGTCAGGGCGACCAAGAACCACAACAGACTCAGAGGACAAGTATATCCGAGTCACCAGTGTGCGCAACAGACGCCTCACAGTACCTGAAATCAAAGCCCAGCTGAACAACTCCAGAAGTACAACAGTTTCAACATCAACTGTTCAGAGAAGACTAAGAGAGTAGGATTAAAAGGACGAACTGCAGCAAAGAAACCAAAGCTGAGACTCCAGAACCAAAAGAAAAGGCTAGCCTGGGCTAAAAAACACAAAAATGGACTGTTGAGCAGTGGAAATTTGTCCTTTGGACTGACGAATCAAAGTTCGAAGTTTTTGGATCTAAACGCAGAGTATTTGTGCGGCGCAGAGCGGGTGAAAGAATGACACACACAGCAGTGTGTTGTGCCAGCAGTGAAGCACGGTGGAGAAAGTGTGATGGTCTGGGGATGTTTGGCAGGGGAGCAAGTTGGAGATCTCCACAAAGTCACTGGAATACTGAACCAACGTGGCTATCATAGCATTCTACAGCGCCATTCCATCCCATCTGGACTGCGACTAGTTGACCAACAGTTCATAATGCAGCAAGACAACGATCCTAAACACACTTCCAAGCTGTGTCAAAATTACCTGAAGCAGAAAGAACGGCAACGTCAGCTCACAGTTATGGAATGGCCAGCACAGTCTCCGTATCTGAACCCCATCGAGCTAGTGTGGGATGAACTGGATCGACGAGTGAAATCCAAGCAGCCATCCAGTGCTCGGAAGCTCTGGGAACTCTTCCAAGAGTGCTGGCAGCAGCTTTCACTCGACTATCTTCTTTCTCTTGTTGAGCGCATCCCTCGAATTTGTTCTGTAATTGCTGCTAGAGGAGGCTATTTTGATGAATCTAAAATTTAGACTTTGCCTTTGGTAAATTTTCCTGATTTGTTGTTATTTAAGTTCCCATGTTTGTACTTATGAATTTGTGTCATGATAACTTAGTTAATAAATAAAAAACTTTAAACAAAATTTTAAATTTATGAATATTTCAGGGTGTACTTAAACTTTTGACTGGTAGTGTATGTCTAGGAGCTTTTCTTATGAGGACTTTTTGGAAATTTTTAACAAATACAATTCACAATACAATTCACACCTAAATGTTGAATATGTATGTAATCAAATAAATTATCTCTTCTCATATGTAACTAAAAACCAATGTATAATATAACAAGAATGAGGGTTTTTTATTTATATTTCTTATGTAATTTGTAAACTCTGGACAGAGTTATTAATTCTTAATGTTATAATTGTGAACGTGTAAATCTTATATTAGTATTCTGAGCATGACTGAATTAATGTAACCTTTTAAAATATATTTGTACACCAAATGTGACTTCTTTTAATAAACGAATGTCTGATTTTCTGTATTATTTAAAAAATACTGTGTAATACCGAAAATTTAAACGATTTATACTTGTAACAGAAATCTGTATGGTGAGACAAACTTCAAATACAGAATCACCGTAACCAACGAAAGTACAGGGTGTCCCATAAGTCCGGCATCATAGGAGAAATTCATATTTTTCTATTTCTACACACCATAATTCATATTTTTCTTATGCTCGGGATGCCAATTTCCCGTCCACCATTCTGTTCAGTGACGAGGCTGTTTTTATGGAAATGGTGAGGTAAATCGACAGAACACCCGCTACAGGTCTCAAAATAACCCTCACTGGTATACCTCTTCAAAGGAACAAAGTGCATCTCGGGTGATGGTATGGTGTGGCATTTGGAAGGATCGTATCATAGGCCCCTTCTTTTTCGATGAACATGTCACTGGAGGCACCTACCTACGTATGCTCAAGGAAGAAGCATTTCCCAGTGTCTTGAACGAAGAAGGAAATTTCCCAACATGGTTCCAGCAAGACGGCGCTCCTGCACATTACAGCACCCAAGTAAGGAAATACCTGTACCAACAATTCCCTGGTCATTGGATAGGACGTCGAGGGCCTGTGGAATGGCCAGCTAGAAGCCCGGATCTCACGCCACTAGATTTTTATCTCTGCGGCCACTTGAAAGCGCTGGTATACGCAGAGAAAATTAAGAGTGTTGAACATTTGCGGCAACGCATTATTGGGGCATGTAACACCATTGATCCTGACATCATTCACGTGTGCTTGCTGATGGGTATCACGTCTGAATTGTGTATTGAAAACATATGTGGAGATATTGAGCACGTTCTGTAAATAAAAGCTTTTGTTTTGCCTTTTTTTATTATTTTTCCTATGATGTCGGACTTATGGGACACCCTGTATAATGATGATTTTACACAGGTCAGGAAATAAATGATACAGCGTGTCAAAGGCAATAATTGGAGTAACAAAATGTACGGTATTAATACACAACAATGAATGAACCTATTTGCGGTCGTAAACACTTGAGTTCGATTTAACTGTATGGAAACAATTCAGAGAGCCTACACGGTTAGGCTGAAGGTTTGTTGAGTTTGTAGGCTAGGTAACGAAATAGCTTAGCACGACGAAGCAAAACACTGTAGGTCAAGTGAACTGGTGGCCTATGCGAGGTTTACAGATCTGATTCTTGATAATGATGATAGGTTATGAAGACGAGGTAACTCTGAATCAGCTGAACGAGACTCGGGGCCCCCCGGTTGAGTTTTGCAGAAGTGATGTTGCTACGCCCGAGGGATCGAAATAGTCGTAGGCCTGCAACGGTGATGTACTTCGTGTAGGATCAAACTGAGGTTCGAAGATCGGCAGGAACGGATGAGTGCGAGGTTTCGCGACGAAGGTCGGAGAGCGGAGGATAGTACAGATGACGAACGAGGAATGAATAATGAAGAAATGAGGGCGAATTGAAAAAGACTTGTACTTTTATAGACACTCTGGTGGCGTAATTGTTTGGTTCGAACTTTTCGGAAGATGTTGAAATGTGTTTGGATTTCACCATCTTGTTTACATCTTCAAGCCATGAAAAGGAGGCGAGGAAAAGGAATTTCTGGCATACCTCTACAAGTAGTCCCTCCCCAGAGACTGAAAGGAACGATGCAAAATTACGAACATCTGAGGAAGAAGCTGTGACTTGAAGAGCAAAGGGAATGCCTTAGTAAAAAAAATGAGGGAGTCTGTGGATCGTGAGGAAGGTACTCGGCGAAAGGTCCACGGGGAGATGGGGGTTGGGTAAGGTATGAACGCAGAGCGGATGGCTGGGGAAGAAGGCATCGTCCTTGGAACAAGCAGAAAAGTGGATGTCCCGCGAGATGATGAAAGCAGAGAGTGAAGAAAGCAAGGGCGCGAGCCAGGTTGATGCCGTGAGTTTTCAGAAGCGCTCTCTGTGTTTGCAGTGTGCTTGTGTGCTTGTTTGCTTGGGTGCGTGTGTGCTTGTTTGCTTGAAAAACGTTTTTGAGGCCTTCCCGTAGGAGTGGAGGAAAAAACACACGTTGTGCTTTAGAATGAGGTTACAAGTGCAAAGGTACGCGTCGCCAAAGGGGTTTCATGCCAAATGATTCCTCGTAGAACGGCCGAATTTGAAAAACCATCAGGCGGGCGGGCGTAGTGGCGAAACAAATGCACCGCAGAGAGCCATATAAATTTGCTGTAGTGCCGAAAGAGTGGGAGCATGCTGTCCTTAATGCCAGGGGGAGTGAGGGAAGGGAGGAGTTGATTTATGTCGATGTCGGCTGTCGTTCGAGGGTGCAAAACCAAAGAAATTATTTGCGTGGTAAGAAATGCGCAGGGCTTTCCTTATAACTCGGGACACTTGGAAGAGAGGGTGGGTTTACATTGATGTCGGCTGTCGTTACGGCGAAGAAATTCAAGGGTATTGGCACTGGCACTCCCCACTTCCCCACCTCCCTCGACATTTTTTGACCTATACTAGGTGCATACAAAGGAATACAAATGACACCAAACAGCAACAGACCGGCTGGTCTCTACGAGGCTGTCTGTTTAAGAAGGAAGGTTAAAGGAAGTAAGAAAATTTAAAAACAAATTAAAGTTTTAAAGCAAAGCCAAGAAAAGAGATTGAAAAGAAGGACAAAAATTTAAAGATAAAATTAAAATTTTAAAATGGGAATCCGATTGAAAATTCTACAGTATTTATGCGCCCTAACAAATGCTTTTAACTGGCGGTTTAAGGAAAGATAAGCATTTAGTCTTTTTTTAAAGGCTTCGACCGAATTACCGTATTTCCCGGCGTATAACGCGCACTTTTTTTCCCCCAAAATACTCCAAAAATCACCCTGCGTTAAAATTAACTCGTTAAAATTGTACATGTGAAGTGAGGTAGGAGGTATATTTTTTCCTAAATTTTTATTTTCCTAAATTTTCTCTTCAAAATAATTTTCTCTTCAAAATTAGGGTGCGCGTTATACGCTGGGAAATACGGTACTGTGAACTACGCTGGCTGACAATCCATTCCACAAATTAACTATATGACTGAAGAAAAATGTTTAAGTTCATTAGAATTAAAATGTTTACCAATTAATTTGAAATCATTACCGCGAATTCTTTCTGCATTTCTGAAGGTGAAATATTTTCCGGCGTCCACATTATCAAAACCTTTAATCATTTTAAATACCTAGATTAAATCTCGAATATGCCTTTTTATAAGTGAGAATAAATCTAACGTTTCTAAGTGGGCAGTGTATGATTTGTTCCTAAGTCTAATAATCATCTTAGTAGCCCGTCGCTGCACTTTCTCCATTCTGTCTATGTCGTGTCGTAAATATGGGGACCAGAAGTAAACGCAGGTGGGGGCGTACTAAGGAATTATATAATGTTAGCATCGTTTTCTCCGACTTAAATTCAAATGATCTACCAATAAATCCTAAGATTCTATTTGTTTTCCTGACCGCTTCGATACATTGCTTACTCGATTTAAAAGTGTCGGCAACAATAATACCTAAATCTTTTTCTTCCATAACACTCGTTAGTGTCTTATTGCGCATAAAATACTTTCTTTAACATTGTTTCAACCGATATGCAACGTTTTACATTTATCTATATTAAAGTTCATTTTCAAAATTTCTGCCCACTCGAGTAATTTATTAATATCTTCTTGAATCTGTAAACATTTTGCCGCTGATTTTGTTCGTCCTCCTAGTGTGGTATTATCAGCAAATTTTGCAATTATACTCTTAATTTCCAAGTCGATGTTATTGATATAAATGATAAAAAGAACTGGTCCCAGAACTGATCCCTGAGGCACGCCGCTAATTACATTTTTTCCAGTTAGACGATTTGGCATTAATGACCACTCTGTTTACATCCACTAAACCAATTTTTAATCCACTTGAGAACATTACCATCAATTCCGTGAGACTGAAATTCAGCTAATAATCTTCTATGTGGCACTTTATCGAATGCCTTTTGAAAATTGAAATATATAATATCTACTGTTTTACTCTGGTCATATATATTTAAAATATCCTTAAAGAAATCGAGCAGATTTGTCAGACAAGACCGATTACGTTGAAATCCGTATTGAGAGTCTTTGATTAATATGTTAATTTCTAAATGATTAACTATTTTGTCTCGCGCGATAGAGCCTCATCCCAGTTATGGGTCGAAAGTTGCAGTTTCATGTCACGAAGTTTAGCTTTTTTAAAATCCAAAACATAGTCTAAACTCTAAACTCTCCGAATTATGAACATTAATTTTAATTTCAAATGTTATTTGCCAATGATCACTGGTGGAGAAGTTCTCTCTTACAAAGATATTATCAATTAAGTCTAGGTCTATACTTAAAACTAAATCTAGAATAGTGCGTTCTCTGGTGGGTTCCTTGACCATTTGAAAAAGGGAACTTTCGAGCAAACCTTCGTAAAGTCGACGACCGGAATTAGACTGTGAAGGACCATTCGAATCCCTGCAAGGTAAATTAAGATCTGGGCGGAATGATATTCTATGTGAAAACATGTTTAATTCTTTATACTTCTACTTAAATTATGAATGCCTCGATTAGTGAAAATATATACTTACGTGCAAACAGTATCTTTTCAGTTGTTTTCAGAGAGTTTACCCAATCACTTTTGGTCATTTCCATTCCAATTCCGAATAAGAGAAACCAGTGAATGGGAATCTTAAAGAAGGGTTCTAGTTCTTATCCAGGATGCCCTTAAATCCTCAATGCTCCATGCATAAGAGTATACTTGCCAACATTTTGAAAAGCAAAAGCAGTAGGATTTGTAATCAATGCCAGGGGTCCGAGAGTATGCCTTTTCTCCTCTTCCGGAAAATTTTTGAGAATCTAGCCTTAAATTCCGAGTATAAAAGGTTTGATATTATTTGCATAATAGGCGGTAGAATAGCCTTCAAATTGGTAGGGTTGGCAAGTATTTAAGAGTACAATGGATTTACGTTACTATGTATACCCGGTTAAGTATCATGCATGGGATTACTACCTGTGATCGACTTGACATTTTATCGCAAAATATATTTTGAGTTAGAGTAAGTTAGGTTATGTTAGCAATTATCAGGCATGGGGTATTCGTATTCAGTATTCATATTCGAATGCATTCGAATACAGCTTTTGAAGTGTTCGTATTTGTATTCGAATACTTGCGTAGGAAAAGTCAAAGTATTCATATTAATATTCGAATACTATGACAAAGTATTCGAATTCACAGAATATTTTCATGAATACTTATTATTCGACTTTACTCTAAAACCTGATGTGCATCAAAGCAAACAAGCGCTTCATAGACAAGTAGACAACCAATAACTCAGTAACTATATAACTTTGTCAAATTGGCAGAACTGTGATTGGATAACTCTGTAGAATGTAGCTCGTCTCCATATTGTCTTGTATAATTATTTCCTTTCATAAAATAGATTTGTTTTAATTATAAAAACTTGATGCAGATACGTATTATTTACTCATGTTTCTGTATTTGGACTCAATTTGAAAGTATGCACGAATACATTTATGAATACTCTCAAATGTATTCATATTCGCGATACTTGTAGGTTATCCCCCCCCCCCCCCCCCACCAATTTTGACAGAATATTTTCGTTAAAACTAACGAAAATATCACGACTTAACCAAACCAATTATCAAGGGCGTACAGTTGATCTATTAGTAAATAGTAAATACTATTCCAGAAACAAACAATGTTAAATTAATAATAGATCAACTGTACGCCCTTGATAATTGGTTAGGTTAAGTCGTGATATTTTCGTTAGTTTTAACGAAAATATTCTGTAAAAATTGGTGGGGGGAGATAACCTACAAGTATCGTATTGGCATTCATGCAAATATGAAGTACTCGTATTTGTATTCGAATGCTGAGTTCCTGTATTCGCCCCATCCGTGGTTAGCATAGGTTAGGTTACACTAAGTTAGGTTAAGTTAAGTTAATTTTTTTTAGAGTGTCGATAGTATGATCTTGTTGATCCGATGATTATAGGTTTATGATATACACATAAGAGAATTGCAGTAAAGTTTACTAAAAGAGAAAGTAAAATTATCTTAATCCAGTTGTAATTTGGACCGTTCTGGAGATAAAATAAAGTAAATTTGACATTTGTGGTTTGGTATTTCGTATTTTAGAAGATAATTTTGCGCTTTCAATTGAGTGAGATCCGTCATGGCCACGTCGCAACACCGCTTCTCGTTAGATATTTTTATGAAAATATTTTTACTAAAATAATTAATAATACTTTATTTTCGTATTCAAGTAAATTTCACTAAAATGTACTAAAAACTAAAATTGGTAAATAAATCACTAAAATATTCACAAATCTATATTTGCAGCGTAGATTTGGTTAAATTAGATTATAAGGTTAGGTTAACTACGGGTATGTAATATTATTACCGGTCAGGTCACTTTCGACGGCGAAGTGAGAACGTGCCTTCAGTGACAGTCTCGAATCCGGAAACGTTCTTCTAGAATCTGAAAGTCTCTTTTCAATAATTCTCATTTTTTGGCCGGAAATGAAAAAGGAAATAGCTTTGAGGAGGAATTACTTCCCTAAAGTAAATTATACTTTCGGGTGAAAATCCCCCTGAGAAAACCTATTAACAACATATATATATGAGTTTTTGTGAGGAATTTCAGTTTCAATATGAAACAAAAAACCGAAGCACAAATTTTGAATGTTCATTCAAACGATACAGACGTTTCGGAAGTAAAATGTTTCCTTCTTTGGATGGCTATATGAGGTGTATAGAATAGAAAGGGCGTACGCCCAAAAATCAAGTTTTGAGATAAACACATTTATTAAAGTTAGCGAACGTTATTACTCGTTAACAACTGAACCGAGTTTAATGGTTTTGGTCTCAAGCCTGTGTGGGGGCACGTCACACCCACGGAATACAGCGTGCTGATTGGTTACTGCGCGAAAACGGGATATCGGGAAACGGGGGATACGCCTGTGCTATTCTAATGGCCTCATATATATATATATATATATATATATATATATATATATATAATTTAGTGGTGGACCGGATGTCAGTTTTTCAACATCTGCGGATGCGGATGCGGATCTTTAATTTCAATATCCGCGGATGCGGATGCGGATATTTAGTTAATCTATCAATATAATATAGAATTATGAATATATGACAATTTTTCAAATTTTGTGATATTACTATTATGGCAGGCAATGCATAAGAATTAAAATTAATATTAATGTTTTCATTATGATAAAAATAATAACTTTCTCAAGAGTTTCAGCCACAGAAAATTGAATGAAACAAGTTTCATTCAATTTTCTGTGTTACCAGATATTTATATTTTGAGGTTTATATATTTGTTTGTTCATTAATAATTAATACTTTACATGAAATGTGCATGACTGGGCCTTATAAGCTACTTTATAAGCTAATTTAATTGTAAATTGCATAATTTATTAGAGGTAATATCCGCATAACATCCGCAGCTAGAAGTGCCGATGCGGATGTTAAAAATGATGCGGATATCCGGTCCACCACTAATATATATATATATATATATATATATATATATTAGTCTTGACTTTTGTTGTCTTTGAACTACAGTTCAGGATCGACCTGCAGCATCCCTCCTCATATGCAGGATTTGGTGGAAGAAAGAGGTGGTTTCTATTCTGTTCTTGCCCTGGTAGCCAGCTACGCATGGCTGGTCAAGAACTTTACACAAGAACCTGGCCAGTTGGTTGTTGAAGTTCTTCAGGTTGGTGTGCTGCAGGTTTCTCAATTCTTTCGTCAACACGATAAAGAGTTTTGAGTAATGTATTCTGTCTCCTTTCTCATTCTCTTTTTATTTCATTTCTAAAGTTTGGGATACATCCCTAGAGTATTTTCCCCAATATATATATATATATATATTGTAAAGAGCGACGCTTGTTTAGAAGTGTCCGCACAAGAAGAGGAGAGAAAACGAGCAATGAAAAATGAGGCACCTCCCGGGAATCGAACTCGGGATCATCCGATTGCCGGTCAGATATGATAAACATTAATTATACTGTGTGTCGTTTGCAGTTAATATATATATATATTATATATACATATACGTATATATATATTTATTTATATATATATATATATATATATATATGCAATAAAATCAAATCACAGAACAACACGTGATCTTTTTAATAAGCAAACAACCACAGGGAAAAGGAAACACGAAATCCGAGCGCTTTCGTGATATATTCACATCTTCAGGGACAAGAAAGAAATAGACAGAATTTACCAAGTAAATGAGTTAAATACACAAGTGAAAAACTCCCCAATAGGCAACTCAATTATAAAACAATAAAACAATCTAAAGATTTTTTCCCAATAGATAACTTAATCTAAAGGCTACTAAATTATTGAATATATAAAAACTATATAAAGGAAATTAGACAATTAACATGTAGACAAAAAAAAAATTATTATAACAGTTATTAGAAATAGTATTTAATTAAAACAGGCAATTAAGTGGCAAGAAACTAAGGAAACAAAAGACATGGTGCAATCGTCGTCACGTGCTCCTTCCAGAATATTCCCAATATCTAAAAACAATCTAAAAAATTTTTCCAATAGATAACCTGTTCAAAAGTTTACTAAACTATCAGGTACATAAAGACTATATAAAAGAAATAATACAATTAAAATGTACACCTAAAAATGTTAACAATTATTAAAATAATATTTATTTAATTAAAGCAAACAATTAAGTGGCAATAATGGCGTCAAAATAATACACCACCTTTCTAACAATGTACGAGTCTAATTTGTAAAGCCCCGGGCTAATATTAAGAACAAAATCAGCATTATTCTTGATCACACTCGATTCAAGTATATTTCTGCTAACAATAGATTTACTAAAACTTAATTTGGAGGCATTTTTCCAGTCAATGGGATGATTAGTATCTCTTACGTGAATGAAAATGGCGTTAGATTCCTGGCCGGTTCTTATACTGTATTTTTGCTGCTTAATACGTATTTCTAATGTCTTGCCAGTTTGACCAATGTAAAATTTACTACATATTGTGCATGGAATTTTATATACACAACTCTCTTCACTTAAAGGGGAGTTTTTAATCAATGAATTCTTAATTACATGTAAATTTCTGAACGCGATATTTACATTAAAAGTCCTCAACAGTTTCGGCAGATCAAGGAAATTTTCTTTAAATGGTAACGCTAAGACGTTTTTTGTGGTATAAGGAGTCTTGTCTTTTACCTCGTAGAATGTTTTCTTTGCCATTTTTAAAGATTTATCGGTTCTTTTGCATTATCCTCCCAACACTAATTTTTTTATATAATGTTGGTTTGGTTTTGGTTATGGTACTTTATTTTCCTTCCATTATAAAAAAATTAGTGTTGGGATTAGGTTAGGTTTGGTTTGGTTAGGTTAGGTTTAAAACAGCCCGCCGCAGGCGTTAGCCGTAGTTAGCCGGCTTCAAGTGAGGTTAGGTTAGGTTAAGAATATTTATTCATATAACTAATAATGTAATTTCAGAATATTTTGCTCCCAACACTTATATCATTTTCCTTTTTTTATTTCAAAATTTGTAAAAAAATTAGTGTTGGAAGGATAATGCAAAAGTACCGATTTATGTATGCAGTTCTTTGGATATTTTAAATCAAATGCAATTTTATATATTTTACTAATTTCATCATCAATGAACTCTGGGCTACAAATTCGTAAGCATCTTAGGAACAAAGTAGAAAAACGGTTCGTTTTTACGTTAATGAGGGTGGTGAGCCGAATAATAATGTATATAGGAACAATTATTAGTGGGTTTTCTGTAAATATTGTACTTAAACTTTTTTCCAGACCTATATATTAAAACATCTAAAACTGGGATCGATGAGTCTTTTTCTATTTCAACTGTAAAATTGATAGAGGGAGTTAAATTACACTGGTCAACAAAGATTTTTCATCAGAGTAAAATTTGTGGTGGCTGGATAGCATTTTTCACGCTGATTCCAAAACTGCATTCAGATTTTTTCTAGCACGTATAGTTTTCAAGATGAAGGCATATATATAACTACACAGATTTAACCATTTTAAATAGGCAAAATACTAATATTTCAACATTTGATTGTGTTTATTTTATTGTGTTTTTTTAGTTTATTCATCTTATTTATTTCAATTATCTTAATTATACATCTTATGTATTTCAGGTGTGAGCTTTTACGTCTAGCAGCATTGTGATTCAGGCAACAACGCCGTGCTTTGTGTGTCAAAAGATCAGTCCAGTCCAAGAACTTGTTGTGTCAAGTTGGTGTACATTTTTTTTGAATTTATAGTTTGCTCAGGTCAGTCAACATGCCTCGACAATGTAAGAATGACCCCGACAAGTTCTGTTTCGTATGCGGCCAGTTGACAACTAAAACAGCGACGAAGTATTACAACCGACATTAAGAAAATATACAAGCTATATTTTGGTTGCCATCTAGGTGACCAAGATAAACCATGGGCGCCACATCAAATCTGTTCTGGCTGTTCAAATGGATTACGTGATTGGCTTAACAAAAAGAAAGCTTCAATGCCATTTGCCATACCCATGATATGGAGGGAGCCGAGAGATCATCATGAAGACTGTTATTTTTGTAGTGTGAACTTAATGGGGTTTTCTGCCAAGAACAAACACCAGATTGTATATCCAAACTTGGATTCAGCACGTAGACCAGTAAAACATGATGAAACATTGCCCATTCCAATTCCCCCAAGTGATAGGCTAGATTCTATCATAGATGACATGGAAAGTGATGAAGGTGCAACTGGCGTTTCCGGACCATCTACAGAACCAGAGTACACTTTTGAAGGTAGACATTTAGAGCCTAAAAAGTTAACCCAAGGACAGTTGAATGATCTTGTTAGAGACTTATCGCTGTCTAAAGAGAAATCAGAGCTTCTCGCCTCAAGACTAAAGGAGAACAATTTACTTGAGAACAATGTTCGTATTAGTTACTACCGAAAGCGGAATTTTGAATTAACAGCATTCTTTTCAGTAGACCGTCCTCTCTGTTATTGCCATGACATCAATGGACTATTTACAGCCATATCTCAGACGTATGTGGCATCTGAGTGGCGCCTCTTTATTGATTCGTCGCAGAGAAGCCTGAAAGCAGTTCTTTTGCATAATGGTAATATAATGCCATCCATCCCCATTGCCCATTCCGTCCATCTAAAAGAGAGATATGACAATATGGATATACTACTTAAGGCAATCAAATACGACAGTCATCAATGGAATGTTTGTGGAGATCTAAAAGTTATAGGAATGCTTATGGGTATGCAGTCAGGATTCACAAAATTTTGTTGTTTCCTTTGCCTGTGGGACAGTCGCGCCACTATAGAACATTACATCAAAAGTGACTGCCCACTTAGGTATACATATGTCCCAGGGATAAGCAATGTCCAGTCTGTCCCTTTAGTGGATCCCCAAAAGATCTATCTGCCACCTCTTCACATTAAACTTGGTTTAATGAAGAATTTTGTTAAAGCAATGGGTAAAGTCAATTCTGAAGGGTTCCAATACCTTTCAAGGAAATTTCCGAAGGTTACTGCAGCAAAATTGAAGGAAGGAATTTTTGTTGGGCCACAAATAAGGGACGTTTTGAATGACACTGAATTTGAAAAAGTCCTAAGTCCGCTGGAATTGAAGGCTTGGCTGGCGTTCAAATGGATATGTGAAAACTTTCTTGGAAGCAACAAGTCACCTGCGTATAAGGATGGAGTCAAGAACCTCCTTGATGCCTTCAAAGAAATGGAGTGTCGAATGTCGTTAAAAATTCACTTCCTGCATTCCCACTTAGATTTCTTTCCTGTAAACCTTGGTGCAGTGAGTGACGAGCAAGGAGAGCGCTTCCATCAAGATATTCAGATGATGGAGAAGCGCTACCAAGGATATTGGAATGAAAGCATGATGGCGGACCATTGTTGGATGCTGTATCGTGACAATCCAGGCCAAATTTACAAAAGGCAATCACACTCACAGCGCTTTTAATAAAATAATGCATATATTCTTTATTTATAAGTACATTGAATAAGGTATATGATGTATTTGTTGTTTAGCATTCCTAAGTGTGATCTATACATCCATAAATTTTCTTATAGCAATATCAAAAACTTAAAAATATCAAAACCAGTGTATCTATATAACTATACGTGCTAGAAAACAAATAAAACCAGATTCGGAATCAGCGTGAAAACTGCATTAAGAAAAGTGTGATCATGTTTGTGATGAGAAAAAAAGTTTCATTTTGTTGGCCAGTGTTATTAAGCTTGGGTAAGAATTCATTGGGATTTAAAGTTTCTGGCCAAAGACAAAGAACATCATCTACATATCTAAACCACGGAACGTAATTTAGCAGAATCTTCCTTAATAATTTACTTTCAAAAAACTCCATATATAAGTTACTTAAAATGGGAGAGAGGGGGTTTCCCAAAGCCATACCAAGTTTCTGCCTAAAATATTCATTATTAAACACAAATTTCGAGTCTACTATGCACAGCTTAATTAATTATATAATGGTAGCCACAGGTAATGGCAAATTATGCTTAACCAAAGCCCAGCGTCTTAACCACTGAGCTACCCAGGGTACCCATTTATCTACCAACTAAATTTATATTGTGTAGAAGGATGAACAGCTGGGTTTTGCTGCGCACCGCCTGCCGTCACCGGGTCTCAATCCCGGGGCCGATGGATTCATAGACAGCGACGCTAATCACTACACCACAGAAGCGCGTGTATATAATATATATATCATTGTGTGTCGCTCACGTCTTCTTTCCAGGGAGTAGAGTTTCATGGCTTGTAGTGGAGACCAGTAGCCTTCATCTTTCTTTTCCTCTATCTTAGAGGTAAAAGCCCTTTGTATGGTTTCTGGGTTTGCAATACTCAATTATGAGCAGCAGTAAATTCCTCCACAGTGGCAGATTCAGGATTTTTCCATGGAATGGAAGGCTGCGGATTTACCTATCAAATTCTAATTTGCCAAATTTGAAGTTTAAGAGGATTTAGAGGAAGACTTTAGTTGTCAAAATGAAATATGGCTCATGACAGTGATGGTTGATGTGCCATTTTGATATTCTCATAATATTGCAAAAGATGTTTTCATTATATATATATATATATATATTATTATTATTTTATATACAGCATATTTTCCCTTGGGGGTGTGCCTCGGCACCCCTTGCTGCCCCTTGAATCCGCCACTACTCTTCCATAATATTAGAATGATGTGTGCTTTTCTGCTACTGAAGCTTCTCCATATCTGTCTCTCTTGTAGCGTTTTGTATCCTTTATTTTGTAGCTCCTTTCTGTTACCATATTTTATAAGTCGAAATTTTTCATCGTTGAACTTCATATTGTTGTCTTCCGACCACTTGAATAATGTTTCAGTATCGTTTTGTAATTTTCCCGTGCCACCTCCATTTCATCTCTCTTTGTATATCTTTGTATCATCCGCGAAACACGATACGACACTGCCATTACATCAATTACATCAATGCCTGTAATCAAATTACGATAAACAGCAAGGAAGCCAGTGCCGTGCCTTGTACGACTTCTGAGATTTTAGATTTAACTTTGTTTACTACCACTCTTTGTATTCTTTGAGTCAGAAAATTAAACATCCATCGTCCCAACTTTCTCGTAATTCCTGTATTATTGAAGACTTTAGCAAAATCGGTGTATATTACAACTGTATTTTGACCCCGACACAATGTTTCTCGTATTTTCTCTTGGTAGCCTAATAACATTTGATAGTCATGATCTTCCAACCCTGAAGCTATGCTGGTTCGGATTGAAAAAATTCTTTTCACGTAGGTAGTAAGAAATTTTGTCTCTAATTACACGTTCAAAACACTTTATAAGGTTGGAGGTGAGAGCTACTGACCGATAGTTCTTAGATATTGCTCTGTTGCCTCCTCGAATAAGGGAACAATATTCGTGTTCTTTAATGGGAATGGGATTTGTCCTGTATCGAATGACTTCCTCGAGAGTAAGTTAGTGGTTTGGCTGTACTGCCTTTGCAAGTTTTGAGAAATATAGCACTCATGGTGCTGAATTTCTCCTGTTTGTGAGACAGTCTTAATTATGTCCTCTTCCAAGAATTCAAAATCCATTAATAGATTCGTGTCCGTAATTATTCTTGAGTAATTTGTATCAATGTCAAAGAATTCACCCGGATTTTCTATTTTCATTTTGGGTTTCATTTCTAGTTGAACTGTTCTTTAAGCAACTCGCTCATCTCTTCTGCGTCATTTGTATGTTCATTTATTCTATCTTTTAACGAACCAATACCCTGTTTAAACTGCATTTTTTTTTCACAAAGGCGTAACAGTATTTTAGGTTATCTTTTATGTTTTCTTTTATGTTTGTCTTCTGGATGAATAATTGTTTAAAATCCAGTTCTATTTCGTATATCTTTTTCCTAGCTTGAGTCTCCTTGCTTCAGTTTTGCATCTGAGGATATTTTTTACGATTTCTTTCGGCTCTCCAAATATTATGATTTTGCTTTCGAGTTTGATACATATTCGTTTTTGTTCTTCAGAATATGATTAAACATCAAAGGTTTAGTTTTGTTTTCTCTTATAATAATTAGTATTCCTTTTGGAGTTTTTTTTCGCGAAGTAGCAATTCACAATCTACTCTCACTAATTCTGAATTTCTACTTGCCTAATCTACTTTCATTGAATTCATATTTAATCCTTCAAATACTCTTTCTATCTCTGTACGACAGGGTTTCCCAACCTTGGGGTCGCGAAGATCATATTTGGGTTCGCGAACCGATCTGATAATTTTATTTAAATTCTTTTCCTACGACCATCCGACAAGACATTTATCAGTTATGAATGTAGTTGCATATAACAACTGATCAGCAGAAAAATCAGCGATGCAAATGAAGTGGAGGCCTTGCAGAGGGACACGAACAAAATATACAAATGGTCAGAAGACGACAATATGATACATTTAACACCGAGAAATTTCAGCTCTTGAGATATGGTAGAAATGATGAACTTAGACTGCATATTATGCTCCAGATAGACAAGAAATTCAGAGAAGCACGAAAGTGGTCGACTTAGGGGTAATAATGACCGATGATGCCAAATTCGAGACACAAAATCAGATAGCAATAAACAAAGTAAAAAGAGTCGTGGGACAGGTACTAAGAACGTTCAAAAGGAGGGACAAGACAGTAATGATTCCCTGCTGAGAACACTGATCATACCAAAACTTGAATACTGCTCAGTTTTGACGTCCCCATATAAAAAGGAAGAAATTAATAAACTAGAAGAAACGCAGAGACATTTCACAGCTAAGACTGATGGCTGCAAAGAACTCGACTATTGGGAAAGACTAGGTAAACTAAATATGTACTCCCTGGAAAGAAGAAGAGAGAGTATACTATAATCTACATATGGAAAATGATCGGGAAAATTGGTACCAAATATCAAACTAAACCCAATTACCATCCAAACAACACTGGAAAATAGGAAAGGCAGAATGTGTAGCGTTCCCAAATTAAAGGCCAGACAAGGGACCTCAACTCTGAAGGAAAATAGCTTGGTCGTCAGGGGGCCAAGAATTTTCAACCAGCTTCCAAAGGACCTCAGAAACATTACAGGGGTCAAAGTTGAAGTCTTCAAGAGAAGGCTAGATGCCTGGCTCACTGGCTCAGGACGGTACCAGATGAGCATGGTGTACCTGGCTCTGTACGGTAGAGAGCGCAAGAGAGCAACTCGCTCCTCCACCAAGCCAGGACTAGAGGCGGGGCCACCAGCTTGACCTTCGTGTGAAGAAAGACCGACGCACGGAACCCAAACAAGAATGATTGGAGTAATTTTTCTTTTTCCCTGTGGGTTTGCATCTTTCATTCATTTCACATGTTGAATTGTGAAATTCATCCCATATATATATATACTGTATATATATATAACGTTTGGGGAGTTTGTCGAACTTCGACCAGTGTTTGGGTTCGTGAATTGTGTGAAGATTTTCGGGGTCACACATGATAAAGGTTAGAAAGCCCTGTTCTAGGACGAATTTTTGTTCTTCTGGTTACGAGTTTTATTTGTATATCGGTGGTGTAGTGGTTAGCGTCGCTGACTACGAATCCATCTGCCCCGGGATCAAGACCCGGTGACGGCAGGCAGAGCGCAGCAAAACCCAGTTCTTCATCCTTGCACTCAATAAAGAAATTGGTTGGTAGATAAATGGGTATTCTGGGTAGCCTATTGGTTAAGACGCTGGGCTGCTGCTGGGGCGTGGTTCGGATTCCACGTTAAACTGTAGGTTTAAGGTGGGGTAACAAGCTTGACCTTCATCAGAATAAACAATTCGGGCGAAAACTAAACCAAGGTTAACCAAGGTTAATTTATGATTAAAAAATTTGGTTTGCATTACATTTTTATTTATCATTATGTTATTGTTATTTGTCAAAAATAAATTCAAAACGTTCGCTTTTCGAGTCGTTACCCATATTTCCGAGGTAAGGGCATAATTGTCCGTAATATCTAATTGTATTCTTGCTTGAGTTTTATCGTCTTTTCTAATGTTACCGTAGAACTTCTCAACATATATAAGTTCATCTTTTCTCTTCCATGTTATGAATGGAAAGTTGAAATCCCCACAAATTAATATATGATATTTGGTGCTGATGGTTTACTAATTTTAAAGTGGTTTTGATTTCAGTTGTAGCGAATTGAATTTTTTTTTGTTTTGTCCATGGGCCTCGGTGGTGTAGTGGTTAGCGTCGCTGACTACGAATCCATCGGCCCCGGGATCGAGACCCAGTGACGGCAGCCGGCGCGCAGCAAAACCCAGCTGTTCATCCTTCCACACAATAAAGAAAGTGGTTGGTAGAAAAATGGGTACCCTTGGTGGCCTAGAAGCTGGGCTGCTAGTGGGGCGTGGTTCGGATTCCACATTATAATAACTGTAGGTCTAAGGTGGAGTGAAAAGCTTGACCTTCGTCAGAATGAACAGTTCGGGCGGAAGCAAACCAAAGGTTACACTGGTCAACCAAAGGTTACCAAAGAGGTATACGGGTACTTTCCTGTTGTCCTGGGCCCCAGACGTTTTGCCAGTTTCGTACACCACTTGCCAGATTGACAAATTTCATTGCCATTTGATTTTTTAAATGTTAAGTGACTAACCAAACCTAACCTAACTTAACCAGGGGTTAGGTTGGGTTAGGTTAGGTAAGGTTAGTTATTTAACATTGCCAAATTTCATTGCCAATTTTTTTTTAAATCTGGCAAGTGGCGTTCGAATCTGGCAAAAAGTCTGGGGTCCGGGATAACAGGAAAGTACATATATATATAAAACAGTAAATTATAGTTTACCATATTATCTCTGGTCCTCTTTCGTGTACAATTATATTGTGTTCTGACTGTATGGTCAGCTATGTGGAGCAAATAAGCCTATATAACATAAATTTAACAAAGGTGGTAAGCATACAGTACAGAGGTATTTCGCAGAGAACATGGCGCCCCATACGCAGACCCAAGGAGCA
>JAJOZX010000816.1:327500-350000 GCA_023014485.1 Bathynomus jamesi
AGTTCCCCCCTTTAAACACATGATCAGATGTTTGAAAGATTCCAAATAAAAATTTTAAAAATAAAAATAAAAACTAATTGTATTTTCGCCGAGTATACATTCTGAAGGCGATATCATTTCGGAGTAGTACATTAAGTACAATCTAAGTACATAACTGAGTACATTGTAATTTTGGTTTATTACAATTATGATAATGATTACCAACTAATTCATATTCGCTTATTATGGTCGATTATAGTTTTATTAAAGTACATTAATTACATTATAAATCATTATCACCAATTACAGTTCATTAAAGTACATTACATTATATTAAATTATTACAGTTAATTACAATTAAACAGTTACTATAACTTTTTGTTTTTACAGTGTTTCATATTAATAGACAATTAAGATGTTAGAAATATAATACAAAATACATGGGCACATACGGTATATATTCATATATACATGACACATGATTTAACATAACGCATGATAATGTGTTATAAACTGAAATTAGAGCGAGAGGAGATTTTTCGTTTTCAGATGTTCGATTTACGCTGATTAGCGGAATTCGATCACTTGCCTAAGCGTTTTCGAGTTCATTGCGGGAGGTGAAATAATAAAAAATAAAAAATAAAAAGAATACACGTGAACGTATGTATATGTACGTAACTATGTACGTAATCATGATCATCAGGGGACAAGTACGAATGCACAAAGTATTGTACACATATGGGTAGTCATACAACAGGTTGACAATGATAGACAATAGGTGGCTGAATGAATGAGTAATAAAATTAACAAAAGATAAAGGTCAAGAAAGGACATGGATGTACGAATGAACAACGTATAAATAATGGGAGGATTTAAAAGGAACGAATTAGAGACAGAGTGGTAATAAGGACTAAGTACACTACGGGTTAGATGCAAGACAATCATAATTAATTATAATAACTTCTATAACAAATGAAAAATGGAAATATGGATACGACTAAACCATATAAATGGTAGATCGTATGGTTGTGACACAAACAAAAATAGAAAGTAACAAATAGAGTTTGTATCCAAAATCGCATCAGGCGATTTTGGTTTCTCATGTAAAAATGAATATGGATTATTCATTGTTCATTTTTACACATATATATATATATATACAGAGTGTCCCAAAAAACGTATACATTTTTTAAAAATTTATAACAGGAGAACCCACTAACAGATTCAGATGATTTTTATTTCTTTTTATAGCCTATAGCCTAAGGAGATACAAAAGCGAAATTGTTGACAGCCTTGGCTAGCCTAAGGAGATACAAAATCGAAATTAGTAATAGCCTTGCCTGCCTACAGTAAACATGGAAAATGGAAGTGTGCGTTTATCATTTGAGCAAAGAAAATGGATACTAAAGTCGTATTTTAAAGTTGAGAAGATATCAAAGGTTCAACAACAGTGGAGAGACAATTTTGGAACTAATCCTCCAACTCGACTTACCATTTCACGTATCTGTGAGAAATTTGAAGTATACGGTACTGTGCATGATGTGTACAAGCAAGCGACTGGGCGTCCAAAGACATCAACAGATGCTAACACTTCTGATGAAGTGCTACAGGTATTCAACCGATCACCAAGAAAATCTGTGAGACAAAGTGCTCGTGAAACAGGGAAAAGTAAGACAAGTGTCCACAGAATTCTGAAGAATGCTAAATGGAAATCTTACATCCCGAGATTATTACATGCCTTGAATGAGGATGATCCGGATCGCAGAATCCAGTTTTGCGAATGGTTTCGAGTAAAAAACACAGAAGATGGCCAATTTGCGGACAAAATTGTGTGGTCTGATGAGGCTACATTTAAGTTGAATGGTATAATTAATCGTCATAATTGCACATACTGGTCACAAGAAAATCCACACATTTATGTGGAACGACATGTAAATTTACCGGGTATAACTGTCTGGTGTGGTTTTTCTTCCAAAGGTTTGGTTGGTCCATTCTTTTTCGATGGTACAGTTACCGGCCATAGCTACCTCAACATGCTTCGGGGAAAAGGTTTTCCTGCAATTCGACAGTTATACGGAGATGAGGACATTTACTTTCAACAAGATGGAGCACCTCCTCATTACCATCAGGATGTCAGGAACTACCTTGATGAAACATTTCATTATCGGTGGATCGGACGACGAGGTAGTATCGAGTATCCACCACGTTCACCAGATTTGAACCCACTTGACTTTTTTTTATGGGGTCATTTGAAAAATAAAGTATACAGTAGAAGACCTACATTACTTGAACAACTAAAGAGCACAGTTGAAGAAGCGTGTAGAAATATCCCTACAAACATTTTTGTTGAAGTCTGCCAATCAGTGAATCAAAGAGCGCAGTGGTGCATTGATGTCAATGGTCGACATTTCGAACACTTACGTGTTTAAAACAAATTAAACTATCTATTATTCCGAAGTTGTATATTTTACCTATAAAAAGAAATAAAAATCATCTGAATCCGTTAGTGGGTTCGCCTGTTATAAGTTTTTTTAAAATGTATACGTTGTTTTGGGAGACTCTGTATATATATAAAGAGACTTTTTAAGCAGCTTCCAAAGGACCTCAGAAACGTTACAGGGGTCAAAGTTGAAGTCTTTAAGAGAAGACTAGATGCCTGGCTCAGGACGGTACCAGATGAGCCGGATGTACCTGGGTAGGTACAGTGGAGAGTGCAAGAAAACAACTCGCTCCTCCATCAAGTCAGACCTAGAGGCGGGGCCACCAGCTTGACCTTCGTGTGAAGAGAGACCAAAGCACGGAACAGTAACGTGGTTATATACAGAGAGAGAGAGAGAGAGAGATTTATATATTCACCCCAAATTGGTGAAGCCTGTCACTGCACTATTTCAAAGAAACCTTTCCACAAACTTTTTTCTTTTAATTTTGTTTTATTTATTGTGCTTTTTATTTATTTATTTATTTGTATAAATATTCATGTATAAACATTCTCTTTTCCCGTTTTACGAGTTTCCCCATAATCCCATTTTCTTTATATTAGTTTTCCTTTTAAAATCGAGTGTTGTATGTTTTTCTTCAAAGTTATTTCATTAATTTTACAAAGTTTGTTTCTTAGTTTTTCTTGCGATATTTCTCATTTAAATCATATTTACGTTCAAATCACTCATTTTTTTTTCATTTTTAGTCATTTTTATTGTCATTTTTTTTTCTTTTTTCTCATTTTCTGTCATTTGTTGTCATTTTTATCATTTTCTTTTTACTTTTTGTTATACTTGTCATTTTTTTTATTTTCATTTCTAATTTTGATTCATTTCTTTAATTTTTATTCCTTTCATTTCATCTCTCTCTCTCTCTCTCTCTCTCTCTCTCTCTCTCTCTCTCTCTCTCTCTCTCTCTCTCTTTTCCCCTTCGAACAGCTGAGACCTTTCTGAACGTATTATTATACAGAGTTTCGTTCGTTTCACCAAACAAGTCTTACAAATGATTTTGAAATGGAGAATTTAGGGAACAGTTTTATTGGGGTACTAATTTTTTATTTAAATTTATGCAGCTTTACTTCATTACAACTACCGATGTAGTTGTTAGTTCATATCTCTCTCTCTCTCTCTCTCTCTCTCTCTCTCTCTCTCTCTCTCTCTCTCTCTCTCCATAGACCTATATACGTATATATATATATATATATATATTAAGAAAATCAGAAATGTTGTTAGAATTTGAAGAATGCGAAATCCTTCAGCGAGAAACAGTTGCTGGAGCCAAACCAAACTGGTGGCACTTGGAGAAACAAATTTGCTGATGCAAAGGCATAAATGGCATAATATTCCACATTCGAGAATGAATTACAATGAAAGGCTGCAGAGTCACAGATGTTCCTCAAAATTTAAAATTGAAATAATCAGCTTTCAAGTTCAATTTATTTTGCTTTTGTAGTAACATTACGTGTTTATTATTTATTTTTAGTTTCTCCGCGTTATTATCCCTCTTAATAGTTATTCACACTCATTTTTGCGTATTTTATAATCTGGTAACGTGGCCGATTCTCAACTGGACATGGAGCTTCCGGCAGACATTTTCCTTGAGCAAAGGAATGGAGGAGGGAAATTACGACAATTATCACTATTTTCTGCTTTTTATTTAAATTGAGACAATGAACACGACGGAGAAGGCGAACGAGGATTTATAATTTAAAGTTTTGATCGTGGAGAAAGTTTTTAGCTAACTTTAAATCACAATTACATCTCAATCGAACAAAACAGCCTTATACTCCACTGGGTCCGAGATTGTTTTTTGGGTATTTTATGCATTCGGCTTCAGCGCATTTCGAGAGTTGCCAAATAGTATTTTATATTTCGAACAATTTCATTTTTAATCAGTTTTTAAAACTCTTAAAAAATATTATTAAATTTCTTATTAAACATTATTATATTTCATATTAAAAAACAAGGATCTTTTAAACTATTTCCCCCCCCCCAACATACTCTTTTCAACATTCACTACCCCAATGTTGATCTTTTCAACTATATCCCCCCTAAAGTTCAAACTCTGTAAATTAACCAAAATAAGATAAGAAAACAATAACAACAAATTTATTATTTGTTGCAAATATATAATAAATAGAGAACCATTATTTACATAGGATAAAATTTGAATGCCCGGTTAGGTCAACTATACACCCTTGACGATTGGTTAGGTTTAGTCGTGATATTTTTGTTAGTTTTAACAAAAATATCACGACTAAACCTAACCAAACGTCAAGAGCGTACAGTTGACCTAACCGGGCATTCAATGAACCACACCGGGTATACAGTTAACCTAACCTGGCATTCAATGAACCACACCGGGTATTCAGTTGACCTAACCGGGCATATATATGTTATACATGTTATAATTTATAATCGAAGTCGCGCCCTGATGACTGTTATAGTGATTTCATTCATTCAATATTTCCCAAGCTATGTATGATTCGTTTCCTTCTAACGGAAGTCACGCGCTGTGACGCAGACGGTTTCTTTGATTTCACTTGGGAAACACAATGCTCTCAGGTGACGTCAACCGCTTGCGTGATGGCGTAGCCAGGTTTTCATTCCTTCGACTATATAAGAAGGGGATCAGCGCCCTTACGGCAGATCCCTGGAGGAGGGTCTCCGGGCTGACGAGGGAAAGTCAGCTTGTTAGAGAATTGCTTTTGAGAATTGGAAGATTGGTTATCAATTTGAAGTCTGACCGTTTAGAGAGAAAGATCGGTAGTTTGGAATTGATTCATATAAGTCTGGGGACTCAGAACGGACGAGAGGGCGTCTTAGAAGGAGTCTCGACTTATTTCATATCTTACAATGAAGATAAAGTAACATTTTTAAATTATGAAACCTTTATTATTTTATTATTATTATTACCCCCCTGTTCTATATAAAAGAAACATTTGATTCATGCCAATCCATTATATTTATCTCGCCTCTATTCAAATTAAAAATCGTGTAAGCCGTTGTGTTCATTTTCTACTCTTTGGACTTCGATAACTGGGATAAAAGAAAAATACGGGCCCACACAGTACTCCTCGATTGTGGGAATACGAAGAGTAAACTATTTTTGCATTTGGGGTGCTAAAGTAATAACCCTCTCTCTAGTAACATCCTGACCTTGCCCGAACCACGGAGGGAGCAGGTTATTACATATATATATATATATATATATATATATATATATATATAAACCTACGGTAAAATTATTGAATGCTCTGTTAGGTTAATTGAGTGCCCGGTTATGTCAACTGTACGCCCTTGACGGTTGGTTAGGTTAAGTCGTGATATTTTCGTTAAAACGCTGGATATTTTTGCTACCCGCGCGAAGGGTAGCAAAAATAAGTGAATGCCCGGTTAGGTTCATTGAATGCCTGGTTAGGTCAACTGAATACCCGGTTAGGTTCATTGAATGCCCGGTTAGGCCAACTATACAATCTTGACGATTGGTTAGGTTTAGTCGTGATATTTTTGTTACTTTTAACAAAAATATCACAACTAAACCTAACCAATCGTCAAGGGCGTACAGTTGACCTAACCGGGCATTCAAATTTTATCCTATGTAAATAATGGTTCTCTATAAACCGGAAATGTGATAGAATATAATAGAATTTTTAAGATATGTATCTTATATACATATCTTAAAAATTCTATTATGTAAATAAAATAAGTAAAACCTGTTAAATTATCTCCCCCTAATATTGATCTTTTAAATTGTCCCCCGTCTCTGAAGTTGGGGGGGAAATAGTTTAAAAGATCCAAAAATAATACACGCCACTCGCCTCAACAGCGGAATAAATTACATTAATATCATTGTTAATTAATGTAATTTGACGTGATTATTAATGAGAGAGAGAGAGAGAGAGAGAGAGAGAGAGAGAGAGAGAGAAATTAGTTTTAAAATCCTAGTTGGTAAGCCCGGGGCAAGGACAAAAATTCACTTCATCTTTTAAATTGTTGTTTTTAACCAAATCGGTATACTAATGTAGTTTTGGTCACTGATTTCAAAAATAACTTTCTTTTTTTGGAGAAATGAAAAAGAAACATGTTAGAGCACTTTAAATAATTTATGTGTTTTTAACAAAAATATCATGACAACCTAATCAATCGTCAAGGGCGTACAGTTGACGTAACCTGGCATTTAATTGACCTAACAGAGCATTCAATTGACCTAACCGGGTATTCAATTGACCTAACTGGGCATTAATTTATAACGAAAGATTGGTAGGTTGGTGAAAAATTAATATTGGTTGGTTGGTTAAAAACAGAACAATTTGAAAGATGAAGAGTAGTTATCTACAATGAGTAAAATCTTGAGATCTAGACTACAGTTTTTATTTTATTTCTGTTAAAGGTGCTACAACCCTGCTGGATTATTGGCACCATAGAAAAGAGTGTATGTATTTCGCAAAAACATCTGTCTGGTGAGTTTTTGTCCTCTTTTGCATTTAAGTGGTGAGTTTTTGTCCGGTGAGTTTTTATCCAGTGAAGTTTTGTCCAGTGAGTTTTTGTCCTGGATTCGGTAAGCCCAAAGAGTAGTTAGTTTAAAAATTTACAATTGATAACCCTGCGCCTCATTTTCAAATAGGTTTTCGCCAGATTCGTGGTTGTAAAATGTGTTCCGTTTCATAGTTTGGATTAATGTAAATTCCATTAATTAGAGTCGTCTTAGGTCGAATTAACCTCCCTCCCTCTCTCTCTCTTTCACTGTTATATTCATCTTAATTCGTTTTAACCTTTAATCACCGTGTTTCAAAAGTTAAATTGAATAAAAGCTTATAAAATCTTCTCATTTTTTGGTTTCGGCGTCCCATTTTCGTTAGCCCTAACCAGACACGCGCTGCCTCGTACAAAGCGCAGTTAAACGCGAGTCAAAATAGGAGAATCGTTAAAGTTTGGAGTACAGTATTATAAATTCGATATAAGAAATATCGGATCACCTGAAGATCAGGGCCCCCAGCCTTCTTTAGTTAGCCTTATAAGGCTAACTAACGAAAATATCACGACCTAACGTAACCAATCGTTAGGTCAACTGTACGACCTTGACGATTGGTTAGGTTAGGTCGTGATATTTTCGTTAGTTAGCCTTATAAAGCTAACTAAAGAAGGCTGGGGCCCTGATCTTCAGGTGATCCGAAATATCAAAGTAAACAAAATTCACTTTAAAAAAAATACAAATTACTTCAGTAAATTAAAACAAAACACTTGAAATAATACAAATGCTAGAAATTAAAAGAGGTAAATTAAAACACATTAATTTAAAATTTTTATTAAGTAAACACCATTTTTATATTGATTATCCTGTTTATACAAGTGAGCTTGTAATATTTCTGTAAAGCTCAGTTTACATATATATACACACCATGTGTATATATATAAACACTTATAAGAGTTGGTTTACGACCTTTATACAGTATGACTAGGCCTATCACTTTTTAGCTAATGATTATATATATATATAAAGACAGGAAGTGATATAAAATTGGGTGGTTGTTTATTTTCCTTTTCTGCAACAGTATATTCGCAAGAGCAATACTATCATTTCCGGCCCAGTTTTTTTCAGGTGCTTCAAAACGAGCAGAATAATCGTTTCTGTATGTATGACTTTGATTATTCTAACTCGAATAAAGGGGTTCATATGAAGAAAAAAATCACACACACACACACACAAGTTTTACATCGAATAGAAAGGTTATTCTTTTATGCAAAACCATCCCAATTAGTTCTAATATATATATATATATATATATATATATAATATATATATATAAAATGTTGTATGAAAACCATTGGATAGGAAAGAATGATAGTAATTAAAAGAAGAGCAAATAGTGTAAAACAAAATTTAGGAAAATGCTTTACAAATATGAAAAAGTTAATATAAAATCCATAAAAAAATTGATAAATGGTTATGTTCCAAATCCATGAGATTAATAGAAGCGAAAAGACAAGCTTCCCCTCCTGTCTCGAAATAACCGTGCTGAAAATTCCCATATTCTCTTTCCAGTTCCTTTTCAGCAAAAAAATATTTACTCTTTTGTTTTTATATTAATAATAATAATAATAATAATAAATCCACACACAAAAAAAATAGAATGAAAATAACTAAATAGTATTCCAATAAGTCGAAGCTTGTTAATGCAGTCCTCTTCCACGCACGCGCGTGAAGAAAATTTATAAAATTGTATAAAAACGCGTGTCATGCAAACGAACTTGGTATTTCTCTTGATAATTAATAAATTCTTAGATAAATAAGGTGTATATATGGAAAATACCATCCATCCTTAATTGCGTATTACGATAATGCGTAAAACTTTTGAAATAACAAGGCCCGATGCTTTAACACAAATGGAACACTTTCTCGGTGTCGTGATATTGTCTTATTACTGAACACCATCTAAACGAAATATTTTCAAAGTTTGTTCCTGTAAGTTTTAAACAAAGATTATTTATATGAATGTGTATTTTCAAGCTGCAGTTATTAGATCAGTAGCCAAAACTTTATACAATCCATATAAATAAAAAAATGATGAGCTACCTTCCTACGGTATGCTTTTCAATTCATTTATCTTACACTATTTTTTTCTTAATTGAGTATTATACTCTTTAAATTTATATCCTGTATCTCATAGACTGTTATTAATATCACAGCATTTTTTTTGTTGCCTCATAATATCACAATTTTCCTTATAAAGAGTCTCCATGAAAAGAAGGATACCTAGTTAACAAAGCTCTGCTTAGTATTGCTTCGATCGAATTCTTGTAACCTACAATTATCCATCCAAATAGCGCTAAACAAGATACGCTCGCACCCGCCACTAACGCCGGTGAAGGAAGATGAAAGAGCAGAAGGGTGTTTGCTAAGGCTGCAGCGAGTGGTAGCAGAGGCATTCCAGGCGAGGATTGGTAACTGGAAGGAAGAGAATGTCTAGGCTGAAGCCACACACCTCCAGCGCTGACGAGGCAGCCACTAATGCAAAGGGCCGCACCTCCGAGTGCCCACCATCTTCCGAGGATTCCAGCTGCCCTCGCCACTGCTGCTCCTGCGGCGCTATTCGCGAGAAAAGTTCCCAGAAGGAAGTAAGTTGTTCGGGCAGAAGTAGCTGAAGGAGGGATTTGAGGCTCCACAAGCTGTGAAACCCAATGCTCTTTCTTCCACTCGACAGTAATGTCTTTTGGCGTTTCTTCTTTCTCTTCTTCCTCCTGATCTTCTGAAAGGTCTGAAGAGGGCCATGGGATGGTGCTGTACGAACTGCACTGCATGGCAAACTGTTGCATTTCGGCTAAAGAGGGGTCTCTCGATGGCAGAATCTCTAAAGAGTGAATTGGAATTGGATGGTAACGTCTCGCAACGACAGCCAGAGATCCTGTGACACCCGCAGCAAATCCTCCGACTCCGGCTATCCTCATGAGGAGCCAAGTAGACGCAACACCAGCAATCAAGGCTGAAGCGATGCCGCAGCATAAAGCTGCCGGCCAAGGCGTCCCACGACTAGGACTGACCCTGCCGAACATGGAAGGAGCCAGATTATCCCTTGAGAGGCAATTCAGGAGACGTGAGGCGACTATAAGGCTTGTGGCTATCGTGGCCCATAAGCCGAAACCGGCTCCAATGGCAACTAAGATCCTCATTCCAAAGAGCGACGAACCTGGAAACAGAGAGGTGAGATAGGCCGTGGCAGACAATGTTGGCGAATTCAAGGTAACTCCGGCACCCATTGGGAAAAATAGAAGAAGAGCGATCACAGGCAGAGCTGTATTCAGTGTGAAGCTAATTTTAGAGAACTTAACAGCTTCACCAGCCATTATTCCGGTTTGACTCCAACTGCCCATGGCAAGACCCATTAAAGCTCCGCCACTTACAACCTGAAAAAGAAAAAAATCCCACACTCTATTGAAACATCGTAAACTGAAGTGATGTTTTATTTATAACTATAAAGCATTTGATCTTATGTAACAAAAATAAAATTTAACTCATAAAATCTTAAATATTCTGTAAGCAGTCTTATTCCAACACATACTATTAAATAAATAATTTCAGTCTCTAGATGGAAAAAATACTCATATTCACCAAAGGTATTTATCAAAGCATTGCTGAAAATACTTGAACAATCCTATACTTACAATAATAATAACGTTTGGGGTTTTTTAATCTCTTTTGTAATAAGTAAGGTAATGTGACAGAGGTAACCTACAGCTTTATGTGGGATCCGAACCTCTACAACCTAACAAGGAAGACCCAAAGGGACACCTTAGTCGCTGAAATCTAAAGCCTGAGATGAGACTCGAACTAAGACCTTAAAATTAACAACACTACTAAGCTATCTTAACAGGTCCCATACTTAAAATGCCAAAAACTGTATTAAGATATGTATCTGTATTAAAATCAAAGCTAAACTATAAATCAAACTGAATCAGTTTAGGGATAGTTACCCCTTGAAGTCCGCTGAGAAAAAACCCTTGGCCTTGGGTCCAGTTGTCAATATTCGCTCTCAGGAGTGTCGTAAAGGCGATAGCAGATAGAATGAGGATGGAGAGACCCACGCAGATAGTACTCAGCTGGCACACGTCCTTCAAGAGGGAGACGAATACCAATTAGATGGATTTACTTAGAGTCGATAACACAAAAAGAGGCAACTCAACTATTTCAAAGCCGGATTTACAAGAGAGTTTTTGCTTTATATAATTCGTTTCAGCAATTTTAAATTTAAATAATTTGTATTGAATAATTATGTATTTCTGTCATTTATATCAATGATATCGACATAGGAATTAAGAGTATAATTTCAAAATTTGCGGATGACCCAAACTATGGGGATGAACAAAATCAGCAGCAGAATGTTTGCAGATTCAAGACTATATTAATAAGTTACTCGAATGGACAGAAACTTTACAAATGAACTTTAATATAGATAAATGTAAAACGTTGTATATCGGTAGACACAATATTAAAGAAAAGTATTTTACGCGCAACAAGACACTAACGAATGTTACGGAAGAGAAAGATTTATTGTTGGCGACACTCTTAAACCGAGTAAATAATGTATCGAAGCGATCAGAAAAACAAATAGAATCTCAAGAATTATTGGTAGATCATTTGAATTTAAGTCTAACAAAACAATGCTAACATTATATAATTCCTTAGTACGCCCCCCCCCCCCCAAGCTGGAATACTGCGTTCAGTTCTGGTCCCTATATTTACGATAGTACATAGACAAAATGGAATGCAGCGACGGGCTGCTAAGATGATTCCGAGACTTAGAAACAAAACATACGCTGCCCGTTTAGAAACGTTAAGTTTATTCGCACTTGGAAAAAGATGCATTCGAGGAGATTTAATCAAGGTATTTAAAATGATTTAAGGTTTTGATAATGTGGACGCCGAAAAATATTTCACCTTCAGAAATCTACAGATCTACAGAAGCTAAGGCTAACAAAGACCCTAAGATCCACTCTAAGGTTAGCCCGAGAGAAAGAAGAGAGTAGGGGGTTAAAAGAAGAGAATAAAGGGTTAAGTAAGTAGCAAAACCTATCGTTCGTGGGTTAACATTCATTCAGAAAAAGAGAGAGAAAGACTCACCATCATCATCCGCCGGCCACTGCCGACAAGTCGGAAAAATAGTCGAAGAGAATAGGAGAGGGGTGAAAGATGAAAAGAAGTAAAATAAGAACGCTTACAAACCATGCAAACACAGTCTTAACTCAAAGAAACACTGTCACACCATGCAAATTACAGACATGCAAGTAAAGAGAGGATGAGAAAAGAACAAAATCAGCAGCAGAATGTTTGCAGATTCAAGACGATATTAATAAGTTACTCGAGTGGACAGAAATTTGACAAATGAACTTTAATATAGATAAATGTAAAACGTTGCATATCGGTAGAAACAATGTTAAAAAAAGTATTTTATGCGCAACAAGACACTAACGAATGTTACGGAAGAGAAAGATTTAGGTATTATTGTTGCCGACATCTTAAACCGAGTAAGCTCGCGGTAATGGTCTCAAATATGTGGGTAAACATTTTAATTCTAATGAAGTTAATTAAACATTTTTTCTTCAATCGTATAGTTAATTTATGGAATGGATTGCCAGCCAGCGTAGTTCAAAGTAATTCGATCGAATCATTTAAAAAGAGACTAGATGCTTATCTTTCCTTAACCCTCAGTTTGAAGCATTTGTTTGCGCGTAGAAATATTGCGGAACTTTCACTCGGATTTCCTCCTCTTTACTTTGGAATTTTCACTTTATCTTTAAAGTTCTTTCTTTCCTTTCAACCTCTCTTTTTTGCTTGGCTTTAAAACTTTCACTTGTCTTTGAATTTGCTTACATCTTTTAAGCGCCTTTTTAAACAGATAGTATCCTCGGAGGGACTAACCCTTCTGTTGTTGTTTGGTGTCCTTTGTATTTTTATGCCTAATAATATCCAATTACAGCGAGTTTTTACATGAAAAATCGGACGAAGTATCAAATTAAATAACAATACAGAGTTAAATCTCATCATAATTGTAGACAGGGTGTACTGTGAGGTAGTATAGGATAAAATATAGCGATTAAGTGAAATCCTACACTGACCTCTAGCACACCCTGTATTTATATAAGCAAATTCGAGTGGAAAGTTATATATATATATATATATATATATGAAAATTATTTCACGAAAGTAACACGTGAAAAATATTTATGATGAATAAAACCACGAAGGAAAGGAAACACAAAATGGTGCTCAAGCGCTTTCGTCTAATGACATCCTCAGGAACACTGAAGTACATAAAAAGGTTAAGCCTATATATAGGTTACAGAAAGAAAAAAAAGAAAAAATAAATAACATACATACACACACACATATATATATATATATTTTTTTTTTTTAAGTTCGGGAAGAACCGATTCGCCTCTATTTAAAAGGGCATATCTCAGCGGAAAAACAAAGAAAAAGTGAGAGGAAAGACAGAGGAAAAAGAAAGGGTGGAGGGGACAGTCGAAGTGGAAAAAGACCAAGGATGACAAGGACTGCAGGGTCGAGCCCCATCATCCTTGGGTGCTAGGGCCGGGAGGGCGCACGTGAAACCTCCAGGAACAAGCACGTACAAACGAGCACAAAGAGCACTCAAGAGCACGAGCTTAGAACCCCCTTGCGGGGATATATATATATATATACATACATATCTATATATACAAATACATACATACATACATATATATACAATAAACAGAGAAGTAAAAATTAAAAATTAAAAATTAAAACCTTAAAGGATTACCAGTGAGGCGTACAGATTTGTAAGGAAAAATATCGATTTTTAGCACAAGATCAAATGGATTATAAAAATACAAATTTATACTGGAACTCTGCCCGGGTTTTAACACACTGCTGCCTATGGTCAGGTTTCGATATATATAAAAAAAAAAAAAATGCAAATTAAAAGTTAATCGATTTTTAGAACAAGATCAAATGGATTATAAAAATACAAATTTATACTGGAACTCTGCCCGGGTTTTAACACACTGCTGCCTATGGTCAGGTTTCGATATATATAAAAAAATAAAATGCAAATTAAAAGTTAATAAAGTAGAAGACAAGTTTACCAAAGATTTAATGTTTTACCCTTCTTATCTAAATCTGTTTTAAAGGAATTCAAAATAACAGGATCGAGTTGAAAAAGACCTTTGCTTATGTTGAAGTTATTTGAAAGTTGGATAATGGCAGACTCAAGAATATTTCTATTAACAATGTTGCTTGAATGGAATAAAACTGAAGCATTATTCCAATCAATACAGTGGGCTAACTCTGACAAATGGACAAAAAGGGCACTGGACAACTGTCCTGTTCTAACGGAATATTGATGCTGTTTTATACGTGTGTGCAAATCCTTTCCCGTCTCACCTATGTAAAAGGAATCACATTGTTTACAACCAATTTTATAGATAATGCCTGAATTATTGGTAGGGCTATTTTTTACTATGATATTTTTCACAATATTGTTATATGAAAATACTACATTAATATCCAAAAGTTTAAGTACATTAGCAATGCCTAAAAAGCCCGGGAAAAATGGAAGTACTAAAATATTTTTTGACAAAGTACGAGTGTTAATATTGACCAATAATTCAGGCATTATCTATAAAATTGGTTGTAAACAATGTGATTCCTTTTACATAGGTCAGACGGGAAAGGATTTGCACACACGTATAAAACAGCATCAATATTCCGTTAGAACAGGACAGTTGTCCAGTGCCCTTTTTGTCCATTTGTCAGAGTTAGCCCACTGTATTGATTGGAATAATGCTTCAGTTTTATTCCATTCAAGCAACATTGTTAATAGAAATATTCTTGAGTCTGCCATTATCCAACTTTCAAATAACTTCAACATAAGCAAAGGTCTTTTTCAACTCGATCCTGTTATTTTGAATTCCTTTAAAACAGATTTAGATAAGGGTAAAACATTAAATCTTTGGTAAACTTGTCTTCTACTTTATTAACTTTTAATTTGCATTTTATTTTTTTATATATATCGAAACCTGACCATAGGCAGCAGTGTGTTAAAACCCGGGCAGAGTTCCAGTATAAATTTGTATTTTTATAATCCATTTGATCTTGTGCTAAAAATCGATATTTTTCCTTACAAATCTGTACGCCTCACTGGTAATCCTTTAAGGTTTTAATTTTTAATTTTTAATTTTTACTTCTCTGTTTATTGTATATATATGCAGAGCTGGGCACTTGCGGTTTTTTTTGCGGTATTGCGGTACTGCGGTACTACCGCACTACCAAACCGGTACCGCATAACGCAGTACCGCAAAGGATCGCTGAAAGTACAGGCTGTACTTTCAGCGATCCTTTGCGGTACTGCGTTATGCGGTACCGGTTTGGTAGTGCGGTAGTACCGCAGTACCGCAATACCGCAAAAAAAACCGCAAGTGCCCAGCTCTGTAATATATGTATGTATGTATGTATGTATGTATTTGTATATATAGATATGTATGTATATATATATATATATATATATATATATATGTGTGTGTGTATGTATGTTATTTATTTATTTATTTTTTTTCTTTCTGTAACCTATATATAGGCTTAACCTTTTTATGTACTTCAGTGTTCCTGAGGATGTCATTAGACGAAAGCGCTTGAGCACCATTTTGTGTTTCCTTTCCTTCGTGGTTTTATTCATCATATATATATATATATACACACAAACTCAGAATGGTCCCCTGAGAAACTTATATGTTAAACACAGACCATGCATGGAACAAGGAACTCTTCTGGGAAAATTAAATCCACTATAGTCCGAATAAGTAATGGTAAATGACAAATACCATAGTTTTTCTTTTTCATGATGCTAGCCCGACGTGGGCAACGGATCTTTCGCAAAGAGGTCCCATAAATATAGCTTCCCTCACCAGCTATCTGCAAAGCAGACAGGATCCAGCTTTGGGACATGGATCTAGGGTTTAAAGCAAGCCTAGTCCCACTACAATTAGAACCTCTATATAAGTAAAAGACTCGTTGCATTCACGTCGGATTGAATAAATCAAAGAAAAAGGGGTAACTATTGTATTTTTAGCCAAAAAAAACAAAACTTAAACCTCAACCGGGACATTGAGCGTTTCTCAGTTGACCATTCTGAGTTTGTGTATATTAAACGGACGTGTTACGTGCCTTGAAAAGTGGACGCTCAATGTCCCGGTTGAGGTTTAAGTTTTGTTTTTTTTGGCTAAAATACAATAGTTACCCCTTTTTCTTTGATTTATTCAATCCGACGTGAATGCAACGAGTCTTTTACTTATATAGAGGTTCTAAATGTAGTGGGACTAGGCTTGCTTTAAACCCTAGATCCATGTCCCAAAGCTGGATCCTGTCTGCTTTGCAGATAGCTGGTGAGGGAAGCTATATTTATGGGACCTCTTTGCGAGAGACCCGTTGCCCACGTCGGGCTAGCATCATGAAAAAGAAAAACTATGGTATTTGTCATTTACCATTACTTATTCGGACTATAGTGGATTTAATTTTCCCAGAAGAGTTCCTTGTTCCATGCATGGTCTGTGTTTAACATATATATATATACTGTATATATATATATATATATATATATATATATATAAAATATTTGTCACCATAATATATATATATATATATATATATATATATATGAAATGAATGAATATATATATATATATATATATATATATATATATATATATAACGCATGGAATTTGGCACACTTTTCTTTCTTTCGTTAAAATAAAGAATTTGAAAAGATTGAGAAAGTCCATTTTTTATTTACTTATTTCTAAAACTTTGACATTCGATTTTTTTGGGGGGGCCGGGGGGAGAAGAAGAATAAAAGCAAAAAGTTTAAACAAAATCTTAATTGAGGGTTTTTTTTTTGTATTTAAAAAACATGTTCTCAATGGTTATTCTATTGGTCTTATGTTTTTATTATTATTAAAACAAACACATTAGTGCAAAAAAAAAAAAAAAAAAAAAAAAAAAAACGTAAGTTTCCCCTTTCCAATACGATTTTTGCTTCCACGATTCTATCTTAGAACTGAATGCATCAATAAAACGTTGAAGAGAACTAACTAACCAACCAACCAAATAAACAAACGGACAATCAGACGCACACACATGTTACAGACCCTTTTTCTCCACTCCTAGCGGGGAGGTGGTAGCACGACGTGCGAGCATTAAATAATAATTTAATATGTAAAATAAGTGAAGTTTAATTTTGAATTCTGCGAGAAGTGTTGCGGATTTACCCCGTTTCCGACCTGTTTCTTCAAAAACCCTAATCGAGTATCACCCCCTAACGCCTAACCCTCTCTCCTTACTGCCCTTCCTCCAAAGAAATGGTTTCTCGTATGGGTCAAAATTGGTCTTAAAATATCTCGGTTTACCATTTATTTGTTTGTTTTCTATTTAATTTCACCTCCGCCCCCATTTCTTTTTCTCGAAACCCCACTTAAAATATCTCAGTTTCCCATTCATTTGTTCGATTTCTCCCCCATTCCGTTTTCGTTTCGTTCTCTGTCGAAAAGCTTGGATGTGAGGTCGGAGGCTATGGAGGCTATACTATACTAAGCACGTTCATTAAAAGTCTAACAGCGAATCTTTTGCTCAACATAAATAACTCGTAAAGAAAAAAAATTAAAAAGTCTTAATGGAAAATTGCACTTTTTAAAGACTTTTTCATCCTTAACTGGTCATTAACGATGTCTCTTTATGGAAAAAGTGAGAATGGCAACAAAGAAAACTTTGATAATAAGGGAGACATTTTTATTATTTCTCTTTTGAAAAATAGAAGGACAGAGTTTATTAAACGAATTTTACTTGTCATTTATTGATTAAAAAAGTTGTTTTAATGCATTTAATATAACTCGTGTTAAACTTTTTATTAAATTTTTATAAATTATAAATAATTAATACGAAATGATCGTAATGAAAATGAAATATGGAAGGTAGAAAATAGCTTGTTACCGATTTTTATACAGACATTTAAAATTTACAAAATTGTAAGAAATATATAATTGAATTAAATCAAAGTCAAAGTTCAACTTTTACTAAAATATATAAAGTAGAATTTTAATAAGTTTATTATTATTATTATTATTATTACCACCAAGAATAGCCGAAATTTTAATTTAAAAACCATATATGTGACGAAAACACAAATTGCTTCCAATATAATACCATTTGTTCGGAGTATACTCACATTATGGAAACAATGTATAACGTACCTTCGTTTCGAGCGAAGTGAGAACGAGAGCAACGATGACGAAGATAACGGCGAGAAGGTCGAAGTGCGAGGCGAGGAAGAGTGAATCTTCCACTTGGGGAAATTTCCTCCTCAGTAAAGCGATGACGGTCGTATTCGACACTGAATCAATGTATTCCGTCATTCCTCTCGCCGCTGACGGTTGAGAGCAGGTGGGGATTAAGAACACGTGGGGATTACACGTTATCAGTTTCAAAGTGGAAAAAGGGATTTAGGGAATACTTTTTATTTATTTATTTATCTAACACTCTGCCTATCTGTCTATCTATTTCTCTGCCTATCTGTCTATCTATTTCTCTACATCTGTATTTATGTATTGATTTCATTTGTGGTTTGTGAGTTATGTGGCGATCTTGTGACCCTGTATGTGCGTGATGTTCTTTTTATATTGAAATGTTTATGTACGGTATAGTATATATACAGGGCGTCCCAAAAAAATGTATACACACTTTAACAGCTGATAGCTCAATTGATGTTTCTTTCTTTCCAAGTTAAACCCATTAGAATTAATAATGGCAGTCAGACTAAGCTTTGAACAAAGGAAATTCATTCTAAAATGCTACTGGAAGTGTGAAAACGCGGTTGAAGTGCAAAGACAGTTTAGGAGGGAGTTTCAAACAGATCCACCAACGCGACTTACCATCACTCGAATTAGAGATAAGTTTGAAGCCGATGGAACTGTTCAGAATGTCCACAAGAAGCGTTCCGGAAGACCACGGACATCGACAAGCCCCACAAAGCAAGAAAGGGTACTGGAAACGTATCACCAAAGTCCAAGAAAATCTGTGCGGCAAGCGAGTCGTGAGGTAGGAATTTCAGAATCGTCTGTCCAACGCATTTTGAAGCGCTGTCAATGGAAAAGTTACATTCCAAGATTAGTCCATGCTATTAATGAAGATGATGATGATGATCCGGACCGAAGAGTGGAGTATTGCGAGTGGTACTTGGCACGATGTGGATGTGGATTGGACGAAGGGGTTTCGTAGAATACCCTCCGCGTTCACCAGACCTCACACCACTAGACTTTTTTTTATGGGGATACTTAAAAGACAAAGTCTACGCTATAAAACCTGCAACAGTCGCTGAATTGAGAACAGCCATTGAACGAGAATGCACACAAATACCAAACGAAATGTTTCGTGATGTTTGCGATTCCATTGCTTCGCGTTATCAGCAGTGCCTGGACCAGAACGGACGTCAGTTTGAAAACAGGCGTTGACAAAACAATTAAATAATGTCTGTAGATTCTATTACATTTTGAAAATGAAATGTATTTTAATAAACACTGCCTTTATAATTATTTAAAGTGTGTATACATTTTTTTGGGACCCCCTGCATATATATAACCTTCGTTAACCTTAGTTTTGCTTCCGCCCAAATTGTTCATTCTGACGAAGATCAAGTTTGTCACTCTACCTTAGACCTACAGTTTAACGTGGAATCCGAACCACGCCACACCAGCAGCCCAGCGTCCTAACCACTAGTCTACCCAGGGAACCCATTTATCTACCAACCAATTTCTTTATTGTGTGGAAGGATGAAGAGTTGGGTTTTGCTGCGCGCCGCCTGTCATCACCGGGGCCGATGGATTCGTAGTCAGCGACGCTAACCACTATGCCACCGAGACGCATTTTACATATATATATATATATATATATATATATATATATATATATATATATATATATATATGTGTGTGTGTGTGTCTGTTGATCGTGTGCCTTCGCAAGGACAATAATGCAAATGGTTTGGCTTTTTATGATATTGGCTCCCAACATGGGTGGTACCGTCCCCCATGCAGTGGACGTTTGTAAAATTTAGGGGGGCGCTAGAAGAAAGTGCTGAATGGTATGCACACTTAAGTATTACGTAACTCCATTGTAGCAATTGTGATGTAAAGTAAAATTAGATTATTGGAACAATAAATATGAATGTATTCATTGTATTATCATTATTTTTCAAATACAGTTACATTCACTAATCATTATACTGTTTTCTAACTTGTATATCCATTAAAAACTACTGTTTGATGAAGAGAAGCGGTGACTTCAAAAAGGTTGCCTTATGAGAGTGTCGCGCGCAACGAGGAGAAATAAACAGTCTTGAATCCCGTTGTCGTCTTGACGGTCTTGCGCATCGCGGAGATTATTTCGCGGACGACAGAAACGTTTCACGTATAATATTGACGTACGCGTAGGTCGTAGGAAGTGGTATAATAATACTCGTACTTAATTTTGTTTATAATGTTCACGTAATCAAAATCATGAACGTACGTAATCAGTTCCTTGATTAATTATCCATTCGTTATAAGTGAAAGAAGTAAACTAAAGCGGGACATTAACGAAACATTAAATAAAGTGAATCCCTTCGATTTTGTCTAAAAAGCTCCCGTGCTTCCTAACGGCATACTCAAGTAGCAATACTTTTAACATATTAACGGCGTATCAGATATTTAAATTGTACACAGGAAAAAAGATGTTGTAAAAGTTGATGTAAGTGGTACTTTTTTTTCTGAATAAAGTCCTTTCAATTTGAATTTACATACGGTAAAAGTACAAACAAAAGTACAAATAAAAGTACAAATAATTTATATTACATCTTAGAACTTGTTTTCCCTAACAGAGGGTTAATCTGTGGAGTTTCGAGTCCGAGGGAAGACCTTCCTTTTTGTTTCCCCTCAATTGCTTTTACAATGTTAACGTCACGAGGACGATTTTTTCCATGTGGTTTTAAGGACCATGGATCTACACAGAGGAGTCGTACAAAAAATTCGTAGATATATAACAAAATATCATCCTTACACAATACACTTTTCTTACCCAATAATACAAATAAATGCAATGGGCTTAGGTATAACTTATATATACATACATAATACATATTACTGTATATATACACCTTTGGTAATCTTTGGTTTGCTTCCGCCAAAATTGTTCATTCTGACGAAGGTCAAGCTTTACACTCCACCTTAGACCTACAGTTTAACGTGGGATCCGAACCACGCCCCACCAGCAGCCCAGCGTCTTAACCACTAGGCTACCCAGGGTACCCATTCATCTACCAACCACTTCCTTTTTTGTGTGGAAGTATGAACACCTGGGTTTTGCTGCGCGCCGCCTGCCGTCACCGGGTCTCGATCCCTGGGGCCGATGGATTCGTAGTCAGCGACGCTAACTACTACACGATCAAGGCGGATTTGGTATATACTGTGAGTATGTATATATGAGTATGTTTGCAATATATATATATATGTAAAGAACGACGCTTGTATAGGAGAATATTCCGCGCAAGATGAGGAGAGAGAACGAAACAAATGAAAAAATGAGGTAACCACCCGGGAATCGAACCAGGGACCTTCCGATTGCCGGTCAGACATGATAACCATTACACCACGGGCCTCACTCGAACAAATGCCGTAATTCTCCTACATACGCGCAGAAACCAATGCCCCAAGAGGGCTCCTCCCGCATGCCGTACATTATATACATTCTAACTGCAAACACGCAGTATAATTAACGTAAAGAACGACGCTTGTATAGGAGAATATTCCGCGCAAGATGAGGAGAGAGTGAGGCCCGTGGTGTAATGGTTATCATATCTGACCGGCAATCGGAAGATCCCGGGTTCGATTCCCGAGTGGTTACCTCATTTTTTCATTTGTTTCGTTCTCTCTCCTCATCTTGCGCGGAATATTCTCCTATACAAGCGTCGTTCTTTACGTTAATTATACTGCGTGTTTGCAGTTAGAATGTATGTGTATATATATATATATATATATGTTTTCTAGCGCGTTTTTTATTTTTTAATTCATTTTTGAAAGTCATTCAAAATACATTAACATTGCAACTTCCACATTATATTCGAGAGAGCAATTTTAAATTACGTTTTGATAACGTTAAAAGTAACGTAAAAAAAAACTAATGTTTTTTTTAAACGTCGTTTTGCAAAAGCTGAATTGCCACTGAGCCGTGACCTCTATTCATACTGAGGTTGAATAAAACCTCTTTTCTTAAGTAGGTTTTAATGGTAGGAATATAATGTTTAACATAGCTGGGTTTTTTCTCTGCTATTATAGAGATGAGCGTCGTGTGTGTGTGTGTGCTATAATCTGTACACACCACACACACATACACACACACACATATATCTATAATAATAAAAGGAGGCGTGTGTGTGTGTGTGTCTGTCTGTCTGTTCCAGCCGTAACTCCAAAATGGAAGCAGTTA
>JAJOZX010000816.1:352500-405000 GCA_023014485.1 Bathynomus jamesi
AAAGGTTGTTGGTGAATAAGTCTGAATTTGCTGAGATTAACGTTGATTTTAAAAATATCAAATGCACCGAATATAAATGATAATTGGATAATGATATGAATAATCATAATAACACAATAACTTATTAGATGAAGTACAAAGCTTGCGCGAATGAATAAGAGTAATTACGGTTAAAATGAAATGACAAATCATGCCCAAATTGGGCGTTACAAAAATGATATCACATGATGGAGGCTCGCTTGCGACTGAGGCAGTTAAGTTGAGTTCGATGCCTGAAGGGTATGCTGTAATGTCATCTTCCAAGGACGAGGTATGGCCATACAAGGAAATGTTTGAAGTGCCTCCAGCGACACTTTCAGACACTTTCGACGATTCTCTTGCTGCCTTCTTCAGCATTCCTGCAGCGACTCTTACAGGCAAGCAGCTGCAGGCATTTATTCATTCCTATTCCGCCATAAGATTTTCCTTGATCCCATCTCTGCTTCAAAAGGGCGCTTGTTATTTTCGACTAGAGGCAAGAGACTTCGAACGTCACTCCTCGCATCTCGCTTGAAGAAAACCCTCGCATCTTTCGTCAGTCTGCTGGTACGCTTCCAAGATGTCAGACCTAATAAAGCAGATTCCTTCGCCTGGGAATTGTGTCATTCCTTTTCACTCCTAATGACACTAAATTTCGCCGGGCGTTATTATATAATTCATGCCATTATTCTAATGTTATTTAATTTACCATTGTGCATTTTTTCCTTTTGTTATCAACGTTAATCAGTAATTCATTTTTCTCTTTTTTTTATGCAGGAAGGAAGGTCCAAGGGTGAATGCCAGCAGAAATGCTCCTCCCATAAAAGAAGAAGAGAGCCAAAATCAAGGTCCAGGTTTTTCGAGATGCCTGGACACTCTGAGTTTGAAAGATTGAAGGTCATAGACAGGGGTAAAGATGGATTGAGGAAGAGTGTTCCAGAGTTGACCGGTTGAGTAGATGAAAGATTGAAAATACCGATTAACACTTGCGTTAGAGAGTTGGACAGAAAAAGAAAAAGAATGTGTCGAAAGTCTGGTATTGCGTGCTCTCCTTAAAGGAGGAGGCATGCACTTAGAGAGTTTAGAAGAGCAGTGTCCGTTATAATAGCGATAGTAAAGAGAGAGAGGCAACTCTGTGGCGAATAGAGAGCGATTGAAGACAGTCAGTAAGAGGCGGGGATTGATGAAACGAAAAGCCTTTAATTCCACACGGTCAAGTAGAGCTGTGTGGGTTGAGCCATCCCACACATGAGAAGCATACTCCATACAGGGGTGAACAAGACCCCTGTTCAGAGATAGCAACTAAGTGGGGGTGAAGAAACTGTGGAGCCGGTACAACACACCTAACCTCTTAGAAACTGCTTTAGAAAGCGTCTATATGTGATTTTTCCCGGAAAAATCGTGAGAAAAGGAAAATCCAACAATGTTAAAGAAGAGGAAGGCTTGAGTTGTGTATTGCCGAAAGTAAGGGGATAGTCGTGTGGAAGATTGTGACGAGTATAGAAATGAAGGAGCTGAGTTTATGAGGTATTGAAAGCAACAAGGTTTTCTATGCCCCAGTCAGAGATAGTAGAAAGATCAGAAGTCAGGTGTCATGGAATGCCTTGTTGATCAAAAACTGTGAGAATGAAATAGCTACACTTGTTTATTAAGAGGTATATTGGATATGGAGAAGATCTCTGGACACAGGGGAAATACCGAGCATTCTAAAAACAGCGAACATTTTGTCTCTATATAAAAGAGGGGATAGCTCTGAAGTAAAGAACTATAAATCGGTGACCCTGACATCCCATCTTACCAAAATATCTGAAAGAATAGTCAGAGAGAAAAATCTATGACTTTTTGGAGACACAGGAAAGATTCAATGAGAACCAGCAAGGATTCTGACAAGGAAGATCGAGCCTATTACAACTAACAGAGCATTATAACAACATCATAGACGCACTTGAAAGTAATGAAAACTACGCTATAATACAGTATGTTTCTAAAGCATTCGATAAGTGTGATCAATGTACAGGGTGTACATAAAGTCAGGATCTATTTTTGTGAAGCACTTGGAAATTATATGGAATTCAATCATAAAATGATAAAGTGGTAACATTTATTAAATAATTAAGAGTAGGATTCGACGTGACGCCCATCAGTATCCCTGCACAGCTCAAATCGTTCCGCAGCATTTCTAAACACATTCTGGAGCATTTGCGGGGTTATGTTATCTGCAGCAGTTCGTATACGTGTACGTAAGTTTTCAAGACTCGTAATCTTCGTCTGATAGACGTGCGATTTGATAAAGCCCCATGCAAAGAAATCTAAAGGGGTTAAATCTGGTGATCTCGCTGGCCAAGGTCTTTGGTTGCTTCCGCGTCCGATCCAGCGATTTGGAAAACGTCCATTTAGATAATCCTGAACAATTTTGGCATAGTGACAAGGAGCACCATCATGTTGATAGACGACGGTACTAACAATCCTATCCCCGTCGTCTATCAACATGATGATGCTCCTTGTCACTATGCCAAAATTGTTCAGGATTATCTAAATGGACGTTTTCCAAATCGCTGGATCGGACGCGGAAGCAACCAAAGACCTTGGCCAGCGAGATCACCAGATTTAACCCCTTTAGATTTCTTTGCATGGGGCTTTATCAAATCGCACGTCTATCAGACGAAGATTACGAGTCTTGAAAACTTACGTACACGTATACGAACTGCTGCAGATAACATAACCCCGCAAATGCTCCAGAATGTGTTTAGAAATGCTGCGGAACGATTTGAGCTGTGCAGGGATACTGATGGGCGTCACGTCGAATCCTACTCTTAATTATTTAATAAATGTTACCACTTTATCATTTTATGATTGAATTCCATATAATTTCCAAGTGCTTCACAAAAATAGATCCTGACTTTATGTACACCCTGTATAATAGCACATAAAATGAAACATGGGAATAGCAGGCAAAGTTGGAAGATTGATCTACAACTTCCTTAGAGAATGTCAGCAAGTCGTAAATATTCGAGGTATATCATCTTCAAAATCGGAAGTACGAAGCTCATTACCTTAATAAACAGTATTAGCCCCACTCCTATTCATTATACGCGCTGATAGACGTAGACATTGAAGTAACTGACAACAGTGTAGTAACATTTTTTGCTGATGCAGAAGAGGTGGAACCCCTACAGAGTTACGGGGCAGCTACTGTGAATCTTCAAAAGAAGGGACGAGAATGTAATGATTCCCTTGCTGGAAACATTGATCGTGCCATAACTTGGATACTACTTAGTCTTGACGTCCCCATTTAAAAAAAGAAGAAATTAATAAACTAGAAGAAAATTCTAAGAAATTTCACAGCCAAGATTGATGACTTCAAAGAACTCAGTTATTGGGAAAGACTTCTTAAATTAAAAATATATTCATCAGAAAGAAGAAGAGAGGTACAGCACAACTTACACATGTAAAATAATAGAAAACCAAGTACCTAACGTGAAACTGAACCCAGTAATCATCCAACCAACACTAGAAAATAGGAAAAGTAGACTGTGTAGTGTTCTCAAACTAAAGGCCAGAAAATGGGCACCCTCAACTCTCAACGGAAGTAGCTTCGTTGTCAGATGGCCAAGACTATTTAACCAGCTTCCCAATGATATCAGGAACATGACTGGTGTCAAAGTTGAACTCTTCAAAAGAAGACTAAATTCACGGAGAAATACCGAGCATCCTGAAGACAGTGAACATACGAGTACTTCCAACTTTTAAAGGAGATCGATTCGAGGTTAAAAACTATAGGCCAGTGTTGCTTACATCTCCTCTCGTCAAAATATTTGAAAGAATAGTTAGAGAAAAAAGCTTTGATTTTTTGGAAACTCGGAAAAAATTAAATGATAATCACCGTGGATTCCTGTCAGGAAGATAATGCCTATCACAACTAATGGAACACTATAACAACATTATTGATGTACTCGAAAACAATGAAAACTACGATGTGATATACATAGACTTTGCCAAGATGTTCGACATATGTGACCATGAAATCATAGCACATAAACTGAAATATATGGAAATAACAGGTAAATTAGGAAAAAGGGTATATAATTTCTTTAGTGAGCGGCAGCAAGTCGTTACAATGCAAGGAATATCTTCATCAGAGTCAGAGGTCTTTAGCTCAGTACCACAAGAAACAGTATTAGCTCCATTAGTCTTTATAATCATGCTAACTAATATAGTTGAGGAAGTTACCAGTGACAGTACAGTAACATTTTTTGGCCGATGACACAAAAATTAGTAGAAAAATAAGAAACCCAGGGGATACAGGATCTCTACAAACAGACAAGTATTGGTCTGAAGGCAATAATATGTAATTTGAAACGGAGAAATTTCAACTATTAAGGTACGGAAGAAGGGGGGACCTAAAATCCATGGAATACTATACCCGAAATGGACGAATGGACAGGAAATTCAGAGAAACTCTGAAGCAAAAGATTTAAGAGTTGTAATGACTGATTACGTAAAAATTGAAATGTGTAAAATAAGATAGCAGTAAACAGAACAAAAAGAATAACTGGACAGATACTGAGAACCTTTAAAAGAAGGGATAGAAATATAATGATTCCTCTGTTGAAAACACTGATCATACCCAAGTTGGAGTATTACTCGGTCTTAACATCCCCATATAAAAAAGGAGACATTAATCAACTAGAAGGGATTCAAAGAAGCTCCACAGCCAAGATGAATGGATGCAAAGAACTAAATTACTGGGAAAGGTTACGTGAATTAATTTTCTATTCACTGGAAAGAAGAGAGGGGTACACTATTATTTATGAACATAGTGGAGGAACTAGTCCCTAATCTTACGTACTTTGAATTCTGTGGCCACTCAAACATTGGAAAGTAGGAAAGAAAGAATGTGTCGTGTTCCCAAATTAAAGGCGAGACAGGGAACATCATGAGCCCCCCCCCCCAAAAATAGTTTTGTTCTGAGAGAACCAAGACTGTTCAACCAGCTGCCCAAGAAACTAAGGAAACACGAATGGTGTAGCGGTACATATCTTCAAAAGAAGACTAGACGCCTGACTCAGAGCAATTCCAGATGAGCTGGGAGTACCTGGTTATGTGAAGTGGAGAGCGCAAGAAACCATCTCTTTACTTCACCAAGGCAAAAGGAGAGGCAACAAGCCTGACCTCCGTGAAATGAGGAATCATTGCACGAACATTTGAAAGGTTGAAATATATATATATATATATATATATATATATTATATATATATATATATATATATATATATTATATTTATAATATATTATATATATATATATATATATATATATATATATATATACTGTGTATATATAGATGTTATTTTCTCTTCTGCCGGTGACGGCAAGCGGCGCGCAGCAAAACCCAGCTCTTCATCCTTCCACACACAAAAAAATTGGTTTGTAGATAAATGGGTACCTTGGGTAGCCTAGTGGTTAAGATGCTGGCTGCTGGTGGGGCGTGGTTCGGATTCTATGTTAAACTGTAGGTCTAAGGTGGAGTGACAAACTTGACCTTCGTCAGAATGAACAATTTGAGCGGAAGCAAAACCAAGGTTAACCAAGGTTAATAATAATAATACGCAGTTTCTGTCCTTCTGTCTGGGCTTGTATCTGTCCAGCGTATTTCTCGAAAACCGCTGAACGTAGAGCACTCATCGTCTCAGAGTTCTGGGACGGTCCTAAGGGTATTTATTTATTCGTTCGCACACGTGTGCGCAGACGCACGCGCGCAACTTTTAAACGAAGCGAGATAGAGAAAAATGTTCATAGAAGAAAAAAGTTTCTTTTGTTTTTTAGGTGCAGGGGTGGTATAGGATTGGTGTGGAAAGTGTGGGGAGTGATGTGGGGCATGTTAGAAACTTCAACCCGTCATTTTTTGGCGGAAAGGGATGTTACGGGGGTATAGAAGGTGTGGAGTGTGTGGGAGGGCATGTAGGAAACTTCAACCCGTCATTCTTTGGCAGGTCCCGCCAGCTGAAATTTGAAGGTGCGTGAACTACATACAAAAATGCACTTGGCTTCCCGAGTATATATTTTATTATTAATTCATGAAGCAGCTCTTTTGGTTTCATCTGAAAAACTCTTACAACATTATCTGGCCTAACTTCTGGTCTTTGACATTGCAAGTAACGTAATAAATAGATTCAGCTTCCCATATTTTCTTACCATTGCCATAGCGTCTTGATAATTCTGCTGCATTGCTCTCGGAATGCCTTGATAAAGATACTAATTTGACCTCAGGTGTTTTGTATTTATATTCCTTAGCCTGTTTTTACACATGAACAGCTTTATGTAGCATTGTAGCTTTTCCCAGAGTAACACATTTTAATTCTGTTAAAGTTTTTGGTGAAAGAATAAGTAGAAATCCTGTATTTAAAGAAGTAGTGTTGCAATATAGATACTAATTTAACCGCAAATGTTTTTGCGGGTTTCTGCTAGTACATACAGCATATAAACGTAGGTGTTACAAAGCGAAAGAAAGAATCGGGAATACAGAACCATCAATATGACAGCGAAAGTGAATTACAAGAGCAAATCTCATATCATTAAAAATGAAACTTTTTAACTATGTACTTTACTGCTTAGTTTTCTTCAGTATTGAATTTTTAATGCATACAATATTAACTTTTGAGTGTGAAAAAAAGTGGCAGAGTTACTGTAATTTAAAAAAATATTAAACTGTAGGCTGCAATTCCTCTTTGGCTCTTACATAATCTGTAGTCGATTCTAAGCGTCGAGAAATTTAGCTTTAGAATATGAAACCGAAATATAATACATCTTGAAATTAAATAACCTTCATATCTGCAGATACACCCTTAAGCTTGATTTGAGCTTAATTTCAACCCTAACGAAGATAATCTTCAGCCTACTTTTGTTCTAAAATTCAGCCAAAACAAAGCAGGCGCATGAAATATACTGACTGGATAGAAATGGTCTGAAGAAACTACTATACTATTACTGCTTATCTCCGATCTTGCGCCAAGACGTTTCGAAGAAATCTGTAAAGTACAGATCACCCTCGCTTTATGCTACCTCTCTTAATGCGATTTCGCTATTACGCGACGACCCTACTTCTACCATTCTCTCCCTTTGTGTGAGAAAAATTCGCAATTATGCGACTGACCGGGTTGGATGCGCGAAGCTTGTGCGACCAATGCAGGCGTGCGCGGACTCCACTATGCAGTTGGTGTGTTGGTGTGGGTGGAGCGGTGACGCAGCCCGCACCCTTCCTCATTCTCCTTCACTCATTGTCGCATTGTCCATTGTTGGTTGTGACTTACGCTAGTCGCTCTCATCTTGTAGTGTGTGGATTTGCCATTAGTGTTGACTTTACTGCAATGAGTATTCAAGTAAATACCTTTTTTATGCAGGAAGGAGGGGCCAAGGGCGAATGCCCGTAAAAGCGTCCCCCCCCCCCACAATAGGAAAAGAAGAGAGCCAAAATCAAGTTCCAGGGTTTTGGAGATGCCTAGACACTACGTTTGAAAGATTGGAGGTCACAGACAGGGGGAAAGGTGGATCGAGGAAGATTGTTCGAGAGTTGACCGATTGAGTAGATGAAAGATTGAAAATAACGATTAACATTTGCGTTGGAGAGTTGGACAGAAAAAGAATGAGAAAATATTGAAAGTCTGGTGGTGCGTGCTCTCCTTAAAGGAGGAGGCATACAATGTGAGAGTTCAGAAGAGCAGTGTCCGTTATAATAGCGAGAGTAAAGAGAGAGTGAGGCAACATTGCGTCGAAGAGATAGGGTTTGGAGACAATCAGTAAGAGGCGGGGAATCAATGAGACGAAAAGCCTTTGATTCCACCCGATCAAGTACGGCAGTGTGGGTTGAGCCATCCCATATGAGAAGCATACTCCATACAGGGGCGGACAAAATCCCTATATAGAGACAGCAACTGAGCGGGGGTGAAGAAACTGCGGAGGCGATACAGCACACCTAACCTCTTATTATTTCTTTTAATTTTTTTTTTATATAATGTCAGTTGAATGTTTTATTTTATTTGGTGATTTTTCATTGGATTTGTTATGAAAGAGTGTTACAAAGGTTTTTTTTAGGGGCGTCAGTAGAGGTCCTGGAGCACATCCCTATTAAATACATGTAATAAGTGGCTCTCTTTGTGCGAAATCGCTTTTTGCGAACTTTTTTTTTTAATGCAATACCCGTATAAAACGAGGATGACCTGTATTAAAATTGGCAAACTACAACTAAAAAATGGAATCCATTTCTTCTTGAAGCCATTTACTTAAAATTAAAGGTGTATAGAATGCTCGGCTAAAATTCGGTGCTCGGTGTATTTTGCGGCTATGGTGGCCATATGGTTTGGTTCGGCTGAATATGTCTTTAAAATTCGGCCATGACCAAACCTTTATTTGGATTTGTTTGACGATACTCTGTCTTTGGCAAATCAGATTGAATTTGTGGCTAACGTCCATATTCCTCCATTTAAAACAATTAACGGGTTTTAGGCCTATTGAAAGTTTGAAATAAAATTTAAAGCTATATATGACGAAGGTGAAGTCTTCAGAGCCTGGAGTGAACGACTGTCATTATTTTTGACACTAAATAAATTCACAAATAGCACACAAAAAGTATGTCCCTCCTTACTACCATAAGTGTGAAAGGTTTATGGAATTTTGAGAACATCTTAAGATGTATGGATTTGTTCCTTAAAGTTGTATGCGCGCGGAATTTAATGTACATTCAAGTTCAGTACAGAACATATTTATTAAAATACAAAGAAACGAAATTGATTTTTATTGAAGAATAATTATTATTTTTTCATATTTGAAAAAAGAAAAATATTTTAGAAAAAACTTTATTTCAAAGTCACCAAATTAATTATCGTAAATGAAAACAAGAAAATTTGGCAAAAAGACTAATTTAATTTCAATATCTGCAATTCATTCATTTAAAAATGTTATTCAGAGTAAAATCAATTTTATTTACAAGCTGTCGCTGAAGAGAATTTCTTTTGCAGATGGAAAATATTGACAAATTCATTAATTTTCTGGGATGCGTCGTGCGTGGCCAATGTCGTAACACCACTTTCCCTTCATGAACGAAATTAAGCAACATTGATCAACATTGATCTACGACCATCTTGGGTCGGTTGTAGTTGGATGGGAGACCATCCTCCGTGTCCAGATTATGTAGCGACTCGTGGTTCGGATCCTACGTAAAGCCGTAGGTCCCTTCCCTCATATGATATTGCGAAGGAACCCCCATCATTACATTACATTACGAAACATTTCTCACTAAATACGGAACTATCAGGAAGAAAGAGATGTATTTTGATGCTGTTGCCGCAAAAACGGGGGGAAAGGATATGACTTATTTTCATTCAATTGTGTTAGAATATTGCATTTCCTTTCTATTAATGAAGCATTTAGATCGATGTCAATTCCAGTTTTGATTTTGTTTGTCATGTTCTACTCTCTTTTCAAATTTTTATCTTTTATATTTCGTTTTCTGATGTGTCTCTCTTTTCTTGTAATTATTGCGTTCTACGCTTTTTTGCAACAGTTTCTGCGTAACAACCTCACGCATGAAAATGGCTGTCTCTCGATGCAGTTAAACCGACTTCTTCAGATTCAAAAAATTCGCCGAGTGATGTAAGCGATTCGCTACATTTCATACTGTACATTCATCTTCTAGCCACGATTAGACCTGACTCGATCAGTACTTTCAAAGAATGCCAATGTCTTGGATCTAATGTTGAAGCTGTAAGGTTAAAAAAGCTTTTCATTCGTATTTACTGCAAAGCGTGTTGTTATTGCACCTTCAGTGCTCTTTTCATTAATTTACTTCGACAAAACGAATTCTGAAACTACACTGATTAGTATCACCACTGATAATGTTGATTCATCAATGTAACACCACAATCCATAATTTTGTCCATTTGAAAATTTCATATCTTGTAAACAACTTGAGTATCGACGTTCGGCTGTTCGGTGTTCGTCTCTTCGACACATTTAACGTTCGATACACCTTTAATTAAAATTAAAGAAAAACGAAATGCTTTTCATGTAATTTATTGCTTTGGATCGTATCGGATTCAGTGAGCGAAACAAATGTTGAAATATGTGAATTTTAAACGGTCCCTTATTATTTCTTCGTTTTTTACTCTATGACGCGGGTTGAGAATTCAGACGTTCCCTTGGACTGGAAATGAACTGAGGGGATTATGATCCCTTCTAACATAAATGCGAGTATTTGCTCGAGTCTCGTTCTTTCTCGCTATTACGGTTCTTATTTCCGCGTGTGTAAGAGTGATATTCCTCTACAATGATATAAATCCACCATCTTGCGACACTCGCACTGGAGATTACTCGTAGTGATTAGAAGGTGCTGCGGCAATCGCTTGTTAATGGATATTGTGAAGTCTTTTGATCTAGGATTTTTCTAACGCTTCCATAACCCATTCTTTGCATATAACACATTGTATTCGTTTTAGATCAGTATTGGTGAAGAAAAATAATCCTTGAGCTGAAAGTGCTCCATTGAAGAGTGGTTTCCGTGGTGACCCATCACTACATCACCGCCGCGACACATCACATGAATGTGAAAACAAAATACAAGGTTTCATAAGTAATAAATTTATTATATTCTTGTCAGCTTAAATAATCAAATTAAATCACAGATTTTTTTGCTTCAAGGTATTCCAAAAAAGCTTCAATTAAAACTTCCAAGTCAAATAATAATGATAATAATAATAATAATAACAGTAATAATAATAATAATGACAATAATAATAAATGTTATTGGTGACGCAAAAACATTAAATACATCAATGTGAGAAAGGAGACAAAAATAAATCGATACAAAACAAATGATAAATCATCGAGTATTGACAGGGGCAGATGAGAGAGAACCTCCCACACCCCCTAAGTGCCCGGGGGCTCAGTTCCCTCCCTCCCCCCGCACCCCCCCTCATCCCCGTTTTCGAAATTGTATTGACGATGGAATTGAAATAAATAAAAAGCGACCAAAATAGTTTTTGAGGGAAAGAATGGACGAGTCAATAATTGATTATCTTTACAGAAAAGTTTGGTCCTTTGTCATTCCGGAGAACATTCGCAGATTTTACTAAATCAACCAAATTAAAACATTTCGCAAAAAGATTGGTTAGGAGATGAAGGAAGGGAGAAGTGAAGAGAAATAGATAAAGGTACGAATAGTTAGAGGTAGACAGAGGTAGAACCACAGTAAGAAATAGATTTATTTCCTCGCATGAACTTCTTGTGATCGAGAATATTCACGTAACAAGATACATATCTATATTTAGCTATAGATAGATAAATAGATAGATAGATACATAGATAGAGAGATATACTCTAAAAACTGTTCGCCATATTTACACCTTAGACCTGAGTGGAAAAAAGGACTAAATAATACTCTTCAAAATCTAATGTATTTCAATGGTACGTATATTGTAAGTCAACAGTAGATAGAGAGTAGCTGAAACGATTATCTTCTTGACAAGTGGTGCCTCGGCACCAAGTGAAAAATACAAAGATATTTCCAGGGATTAAAAGAAACCTCTCAGTGTACTTTCGGTCTACCGAGTTTATGCTCAATATTCGAAATATGTTTGGTCTTTTTTTCCGCTTTGATCTAAGGTACACTTAGCGGACAGTTTTACAGTGTATAGTGACTCGTAACGGACAGACAGTAATTTTCTATTACACTGAAAGATAGTTTGTTAAAACATCTATATAATACAGGGTGGTCCAAAAGTCCCTATCTATTTTGCTGAAATAATAATATTTCTACTTTATTTTCTACAGGCCATAGATGATGATGGATGTACAAGAACGTGTGATGGTACTAACACTACGTATCCAAGGGAAGAAGCCAAAGAAATTCGAGAAAAATTCGAGAGAATATTTCACAAACCAGGACTTACAAATAAAGCAATTCACGAGCTGGTCAATAAATTTAAAAGAACAGGATCTGTTCATGATGAGGCAAGATCTGGACGTCCAGGTAACTCTCAAGAAAATGTCATCTCTTTCTTCCTCCGGGCACTGCGCTTCTCACACTACGAATTTCTAAATGAAGAAATACAGCACATAAAAGACACCTTCCTGAGTCTTGCCTACCCGATCCACTTCATAGAAGACGCATTCAACAAAGCCACCACGAAACAAAGATCACCGAGACCCGCGCCCAACACTAATATTAATGACAACAGAAGAATACGCATCCCATACAAATCTACACTCCACAACATCAACGACACTCTCCCTAAACATCTCGCAACAGTTTTCAGCACCAACTCCACCATAAAAAACAAAACGGTACACAACACGCCCCAACATAAGAAAGGACTGGTCTACGTCATCCCTCGCTACAACTGTGAAAACTACTACATCAGAGAAACTGGAAACACGCTAAACAAGAGGATAACAGGCCACAAACAAGCGATCCGCACCGGCAGTACTTCAAACGCCATCTACAACCACAACAGAAACACACGATATCAAATTAAGTTCAAGGAGGGCCACGTCATCCTTAAAGCATCACATTACCCAACGAGGCTCCTCTACGAATCAGCCCTTATACAGTACAACACACAAAAACCTTCAACCTAATTACGGGCAGATACGAAAATATCCTATTTAACCATTTAATTTACTCTTCACTAAAAAAAACACGATTGATAAATGCAAACAACGCGTCGGAAATACCAACCTCGCTTCCTACCTCATTCTTTTATTTTGTTTTAATTTATTTAGTTCTCTGTTGTAGCGTTTGATGAATCTTTGTAACCACTTTTTAAGCCTTTAAGGGTATATAAAAGATTGTCTCTGTTTTTTTCGGTTAATAAAGCTTGAGAATGCTCCAGTAATTGGAGTGAAACGTCGCTACTCCTGCTTTCATTTTCCTGCGTGAAATATCTCAACACTGAACCAAAATTATGGATTTCGCTGCATATATATATATATATATATATATATATATATATATATATATATACAGGGTGTTTCAGGAGGAAAGGTCAATACTTCGGGAGGTGATAGTATCGGTCATTGTGAGAAAAAAAGTTCATATGAACATGTGTCTAATTCTGAATGGTTATGGAAATAGGGCTGTTTGAATTTACAAATCAAAAGCATTGTTAATGGTAATCAAGAAAGAGAAACCAATTACTGTTTCTAACATTTAATGTTTAAACATTGGCATTTTGAATGGTATCAGATACAGAAATGACAAATTTGTTACAGTTTACAATACGTTTTCGAAAATCCCACCGTCAACCTCAATGCACTTTGCAACTCGTGTGCGAAGATCGCGTGTTGTTCGTCTGAGTTGATCTTGACGTTCCTTTATGCGGGCAGCAGCATCCAAAATGCGCGCGAGCAATTCGTCTCGTGTATCCACCTTTCTTTTGTAAACTTGACTTTTCATCCACCCCTACAAACAATAATCTAACGGAGAGAGGTCTGGAGACCTTGGTGGCCATTGAATGGGACCACCGCGGCCGATCCATCAACCAAGGAAAGTTTGATTTAGGTATTGCATCACCAGACGGGTAGAATGAGGAGGAGCTCCGTCATGCTCAAAGTACATACCAGCGCGTGTAGCCAAAGGAACATCCTCCAATAGTCCTGGCAATTCATTTTGCAGAAATTCTAGGTAACTTTGTCCGGTAAGACGATTCTCTAAAGTAACAGGGCCAATCAGCTGATCATCGATGATACCGCACCACACATTGGCAGAGAAGCGATGTTGAAAATTTGTTTCCACAGTGGTATTTGGATTTTCGTCTGACCACCGATGAGAGTTGCGAGTGTTGTTGATACTGTTACGGGTGAAAGTAGCTTCATCGGTGAACAGTATTAATCGAAGCAATCGGCGATTAGCATTTACCCAATGACAAAATTCCAGTCGCATGGCAGCGTCTCCTGGTTGAAGGTGTTGTACACGCTGTACATGATATGGATGCAAGCCTTCCTCACGTAATGTTCGCCATACTCTTGTGTGTGGTACACCGAGACGTGTAGAAATTCTTCGTGAGCTAGTAGTAGGCCTACGCTCTACTAACTGAAGAATGTTTTCCACTTCATCCACATCTTGTTGACCTTACGTTCAGATGAAACATGAGCGCTGGGAAGTGTACCAATCTCACGCAATGTATTGAAAACCCTGGTAAACACACTTCGATCCGGAATTCTGCGGTTCGGAAACCGTCGACGGTATTCTGCAAGAGCAGCTGTTGCACTTCCATCGCAAAAACCGTAGACATACACCATATCTGCATATTCGGCATGTGTGAAGGTGTGTGGCATTCTTAACACTGCTTCAAACACCAAACAATGTCACTCACAACAGTCAGCTGTCGATTGGCTTATGTTACATGCTTACATTACAGCTTACATGGTTCAAGGTTATAAGGGGAGGGAAGGGGGAGGAAGAGCTGCGCGCGCATCAGATTCAAACAGCTCTATCTCCGTAACCATTCAGAATTAGACACATGTTCATATGAACTTTTTTTCTCACAATGACCGATACTATCACCTCCCGAAGTATTGACCTTTCCTCCTGAAACACCCTGTTATGCAGCCGATAGTGTAAGATAGTGCAGGATATATATATATATATATATATATATATATATATATATATATATATATATATACATTTTAACTGCAAACAACACACAGTATAATTAATGTAAAGAACGACGCTTGTGTAGAAGAGTGTTCTGCACAAGATGAGGAGGGAGAACGAGCAAATAAAAAATGAGGTACCTCCCAGGAATCGAACCCAGGATCATCCAATTGCCGGTCGGATATGTTAACCACTACAGCAAGGACCCCGTTTAGTCAGTACTCGTAATTCTCCTACATACGAGCGGAATCAAATGCCCTGAGGGGGCACCTTCGCATGCCCTACATATATACATTTTAACTGCAAACAACACAGTATAATATAATGTGCGGAACACTCTTCTACACAAGCGTCGTTCTTTACATATATATATATATATATATATATATATATATATATATATATATATATATATATATATATATGATGAATAAAACCACGAAGGAAAGGAAACACAAAATGGTGCTCAAGCGCTTTCCTCTAATGACATCCTCAAGAACACTGAAGTACATAAAAGGGTGACAGCCTATATATAGGTTACAGAAAGAAAAAAAAAAGAAAAATAAATAATATATATATATATATATATATATGCAATAAACGGAGAAGTAAAATTAAAAATTAAAAATTAAAGGATTAACAAAGAGGCATACAGATTTTTAAGGAAAAAATATCGATTTTTAGCACAAGATCAAATGAATTATAAAATTACAAATTTATACTGGAAATCTGCCCGGGTTTTAACACTGCCTTTTTTGGTTAAGTTTCTATGTATATAAAAATAAAATGAAAATTAAAAGTTAATAAAGTAGCATACAATTTTACCAAAGATTTAGCGTTCTACCCTTCTTATCTAAATCTGTTTTGAAGGAATTCAAAACAACAGGATCGAGTTGAAAAAGACCTTTGCTTATGTTGAAGTTATTTGAAAGTTGGATAATGGCAGACTCAAGAATATTTCTATTAACAATGTTGCTAGAGTGGAATAAAACTGAAGCATTATTCCAATCAATACAGTGGGATAACTCTGACAAATGGACAAAATTTAGATGAGATTTAGATAAGAAGGGTAGAACGCTAAATCTTTGGTAAACTTGTATGCTACTTTATTAACTTTTAATTTTAATTTTATTTTTATATACATCGAAACTTAACCAAAAAAGGCAGAGTGTTAAAACCCGGGCAGATTTCCAGTATAAATTTGTATTTTTATAATTCATTTGATCTTGTGCTAAAAATCGATATTTTTTCCTTACAAATCTGTATGCCTCTCTGTTAATCCTTTAATTTTTAATTTTATTTTTACTTCTCCGTTTATTGCATATATATATATATATATATATAATATATATATATATATATATATATATATATATAGATATGTATGTGTGTGTGTGTATATATATATATATGTATATATTATTTGTTTTTCTTTTTTTTTTCTTTCTGTAACCTATATATAGGCTGTCACCCTTTTATGTACTTCAGTGTTCTTGAGGATGTCATTAGACGAAAGCGCTTGAGCACCATTTTGTGTTTCCTTTCCTTCCTGGTTTTATTCATCATAAATATTTTTCACGTGTTACTTTCGTGAAATAATTTATATATATATATATATATATATATATATATATATATATATATATATATATATATATATATATATATTTATATAATATACATACCGTGTGTGTATATATATATATATATATATATATATATATATATATATGTTATCTTTATTGCAGAAACTTGGTATTCCTGAGTCTGAGTTGGAAATTGGGTGCATTATCGGAAATTAAGGGAAAGGTGGAAAATTATTGTCAAGAAAACTTAAATTAAAAGACGTAAAATAGGAAACTTTTAGCTCGAATTTGAGGACTCGAACTCTATAATGCAAATGAGTTTCTTGTTCATGCTATTTACTTTCATTTTATATATATATATATATATATATATATATATATATATATATATATATATATATCGGCTGGTTTTCTTAACATAAACTAAAATAAAAACGTCATATTTACTGTACCTTCTTTAACACATGGGGAATTCGTCAATTCGTTCCCTTGTGTAAAACATACTTTATGAGATGTACTCTCATAAAGATATGAGATATCCATACTTTCGAGTGAGTAGAATACTGGATAGTGCTGGACAGGTTATATTTCATCTATCTGTGGACTATAAAATGTGCAGTTCTAAAAATTCTTTAAAAAAAAAAAAAAACCTGGATTTAATGAGCTAAGAGGACATCACTAAAGCATGTTTTGCACTAGGGAACTAATTTCCCATGTGTAGAAAAGGTACAGTAAAAATTTCATGCTTTTATTTTAGTTTACTAAAAAATACAAATCTTTTAGAGTACCACATGTTTAAAAAAAAATCACTATATATATATATATATATATATATATATATATATATATATATATATATGAAAATTATTTCACGAAAGTAACACGTGAAAAATATTTATGATGAATAAAACCACGAAGGAAAGGAAAAACAAAATGGTGCTCAAGCGCTTTCGTCTAATGACATCCTCAGGAACACTGAAGTACATAAAGGGTTACGGCCTATATATAGGTTACAGAAAGAAAAAAAAAACATAAATAAATAACATACATACATACATACATACATATATATTATATATATATATATACACACATACATATCTACATATATATATATATATATATATATATATATATATATATATATTATATATATATATATATATATATATATATGCAATAAACGGAGAAGTAAAAATAAAAATTAAAAATTAAAGGATTAACAGAGAGGCATACAGATTTGTAAGGAAAAATATCGATTTTTAGCACAAGATCAAATGAATTATAAAAATACAAATTTATACTGGAAATCTGCCCGGGTTTTAACACTTTGCCTTTTATAGTCAAGTTTCGATATATATATAAATAAAATGAAAATTGAAAGTTAATAAAGTAGCATACAAGTTTACCAAAGATTTAGCGTCCTACCCTTCTTATCTTAATCTGTTTTGAAGGAATTCAAAACAACAGGATCGAGTTGAAAAAGACCTTTGCTTATGTTGAAGTTATTTGAAAGTTGGATAATGGCAGACTCAAGAATATTTCTATTAACAATGTTGCTAGAGTGGAATAAAATTGAAGCATTATTCCAATCAATACAGTGGGATAACTCTGACAAATGGACAAAAAGAGCACTGGACAACTGTCCTGTTCTAACGGAATATTGATGCTGTTTTATACGTGTGTGCAAATCCTTTCCTGTCTGACCTATGTAAAAGGAATCACATTGTTTACACCCAATTTTATAGGTAATGCCTGAATTATTGGTAGGGCTATTTTTTACTATGATATTTTTCACAATATTGTTATATGAAAATACTACATTAATATCCAAAAGTTTAAGTACATTAGCAATGCCTAAAAAGCCCGGGAAAAATGGAAGTACTAAAATATTTTTTGACAAAGTACGAGTGTTATTATTGACACGATAGAAAGTTTGTTTTGCCTTGTTGAGACAAGATTCCATAAACGCAGATGGATAACACAGATCACTTCCAATACCGTTGATTTTTTCTAATTCGGCATCGATGTATTCCGGACTGGCGATCCTAAGGGCGCGGAGAAACATTGATGAAAAAATGGCCTTCTTAGTGGGGGTGTCATGTCCCGAGTAAAAGTGTACGTAGGACAAATTGTTTGTTGTTTTCCGATAGATACTAAACTTAAAACCTGGGCTTTTCCTATGTACACGCACATCCAAAAATGGGATTGAATTGTCTTGTTCCACTTCTAAAGTAAACTTAATGGAGGGGACTTGATCATTTAACTGAAGGAGGAAGTTATCCAGGTCACGATTCATGGGCCAGATACACAAAATATCGTCGACGTACCGCAACCAAGGGATGCCAACCCCCAGGATTCTCGGAATGTAAGTAATTTCGAAAAACTCCATACAAATATTGGAGAGGAGGGGCGATAAGGGGTTGCCCATGGCCATGCCAAACACTTGTTGATAATACTCGTTATTGAAAGTGAATTTACAGTCTTTGATGCAAAGCTTAATAAGTTCCAAAACAATGTGTGAAGGTAGTGGCAGGTCATACTTATATAATTCTTGCGGTACGTCGACGATATTTTGTGTATCTGGCCCATGAATCGTGACCTGGATAACTTCCTCCTTCAGTTAAATGATCAAGTCCCCTCCATTAAGTTTACTTTAGAAGTGGAACAAGACAATTCAATCCCATTTTTGGATGTGCGTGTACATAGGGAAAGCCCAGGTTTTAAGTTTAGTATCTATCGGAAAACAACAAACAATTTGTCCTACGTACACTTTTACTCGGGACATGACACCCCCACTAAGAAGGCCATTTTTTCATCAATGTTTCTCCGCGCCCTTAGGATCGCCAGTCCGGAATACATCGATGCCGAATTAGAAAAAATCAACGGTATTGGAAGTGATCTGTGTTATCCATCTGCGTTTATGGAATCTTGTCTCAACAAGGCAAAACAAACTTTCTATCGTGTCAATAATAACACTCGTACTTTGTCAAAAAATATTTTAGTACTTCCATTTTTCCCGGGCTTTTTAGGCATTGCTAATGTACTTAAACTTTTGGATTTTAATGTAGTATTTTCATATAACAATATTGTGAAAAATATCATAGTAAAAAATAGTCCTACCAATAATTCAGGCATTATCTATAAAATTGGGTGTAAACAATGTGATTCCTTTTACATAGGTCAGACGGGAAAGGATTTGCACACACGTATAAAACAGCATCAATATTCCGTTAGAACAGGACAGTTGTCCAGTGCTCTTTTTGTCCATTTGTCAGAGTTATCCCACTGTATTGATTGGAATAATGCTTCAATTTTATTCCACTCTAGCAACATTGTTAATAGAAATATTCTTGAGTCTGCCATTATCCAACTTTCAAATAACTTCAACATAAGCAAAGGTCTTTTTCAACTCGATCCTGTTGTTTTGAATTCCTTCAAAACAGATTTAGATAAGAAGGGTAGGACGCTAAATCTTTGGTAAACTTGTATGCTACTTTATTAACTTTTAATTTTCATTTTATTTTTATATATATCGAAACTTGACTATAAAAGGCAAAGTGTTAAAACCCGGGCAGATTTCCAATATAAATTTGTATTTTTATAATTCATTTGATCTTGTGCTAAAAATCGATATTTTTCCTTACAAATCTGTATGCTTCTCTGTTAATCCTTTAATTTTTATTTTTATTTTTACTTCTCCGTTTATTGCATATATATATATATATATATATATATATATATATATATATATATATGTGTGTGTAGATATGTATGTATGTATATATATATATATATATATGTATGTATGTATGTTATTTATTTGTTTTTTTTTTTCTTTCTGTAACCTATATATAGGCCGTAACCCTTTATGTACTTCAGTGTTCCTGAGGATGTCATTAGACGAAAGCGCTTGAGCACCATTTTGTGTTTCCTTTCCTTCGTGGTTTTATTCATCATATATATATATATATGTATATATATATATATATACTGTATATATGAGACAAAGGACAAGTTTCAAATGACAACAGAAGGAATGTGAGAAAAAAAATATGTACCCAAATAGCAAACAAAACATAAATAGCACACAAAATTTTTTCAAAGTCTCGGACAAAGAAGCTACCAGAACAGGTAGGCGGGAACGGATCCATCTCGGAGGACCACAAGGCTATAAAACACGCGATATCAAAAGACAACGAACTTAAAATGCGCGAGGGGCAATGCAAAACAAAGAACATAAACAGTGTCCTGGCAAATATTCAAGGAATAAAACTGAACAATTCACTAAACAAAGTTTCGTACCTGAAAGGTTTTATGGACGAAACAAGGGCGGATATCGCATGCGTCACAGAAACACATCTTAAAGACTGCCAAGGAAACTGTGATAACTGCGAACACTGTATCGATAAGAAAGAATTGCATATCGATGGATTCAACTTACTAAGAGCGGATAGAACAGCGAGACGTAAAGGTGGTTGTGCTATTTATATACATAAGAATCATGTGACAGAGACGGTAATAAGTAAATTCAACAGCTTCGTGGAAACCCTTGCAGTGAAAATAGAGAAACTAAACGTGGTCCTGATAGTCATCTATAGACCTCCAAACTCTCCAAATGAAAACTTTTCGGATGCCATTGATGATATCAGAACACTAATAAAGTCCGTAAACTCTCCATCCCCTAATATAATACTCTGCGGCGATTTTAATTTTCCATTTATAAAATAGAAAAAAAGTGAGTAGAAATATATTTATACAGCAAGATAAGTTGGGGGGGCACAAGAAGGACCAAGAGCAAGCAAAAATGCTGATGGCTCTCACAAACAAGTTTATGCTGACACAGGAGATAACAGAAAATACCAGGAAAAATAACTGCCTAGATCTGGTATTCACAAATAACACGAACTTGATTGCCGATATAAATATAACTCCAACTATTATCTCAGACCACAATATAATCGAGTTATCAACAAATACGGCGATAACTTTAAAAGACAATACACATATGCAAGGAAGAAACAAATTTGGGGCTTTTAACTTAAACTCCAAGACCATAAGTTGGGAAGAAATCAGATCACACATGGCCCAAATAGAGTGGAGAACAGTTTTAGAGAATAAAACAACTGAGGAAATGCTAACAAGCTTGGAAGAAAATACGCTGAGAATTTTGTAAAAATATGCTCCGAAAGCACAACCAAAAAAAAAGAGGAACTGGCTAGAGAGGCAAAAGAGAAGAATATTCCACAAAAGAAAGAGAGTAGCGATGAAGTTAGCTAATTGCGGAGACAACAAAGCCAGGAAAGTAATACAAGAAAATCGATTGGGAAATAGAAACTCTGATAAAGGGCCATACAGAGAGGGAAGAGGAAAAGGCGGTAGAAGCAATAACGGAAAATCCAAAATATTTCTACAGCTATGCGAAAAGGAAAACAAAAACGCGCGCTACTATCGGGCCCTTAAGGAAAGGAAATAATGAACTAACAAACGATCTAAAAGAAATATCTGAAATATTGAGAGCCCAGTATGAATCGGTTTTCAGTACCCCAAAAAGTGACAAAGCGATACCTGCATAGATGCATTCTTCAAAGAGAAATTGCAAGGAAAATGTATAACAGACTTTGATTTTACTACCCTAGAAGATGTAGTGAGAGCTATAGGACAAATGAAATCACATTCAGCTGCAGGTCCGGACAAATGGAACGCACTATTAATTAAAAACTGTAAAAATGAAATAGCTACACCCTTATACTGGATATGGAGAAGATCCCTAGACACTGGGGAAATACCGAGCATCTTGAAAAGAGCAAGCATCGTCCCTAACTTAACCTAAGCTAACCTAACATTAGCCCGACCTAGCCTAACATGGACCAAAGTGTGGAAGTCGCGGATAAGAATGAGAATGGCATAAACTGGAAATAAACCAATTTGAAAATGCCTCCTTCGATATTCTTACACTCGGCTTTCCCACTCTCGTGCGTGAAATAAAATGAAAATAACACTGAGTAGGATGATACCGTTTGGTATCGTTAAAAGCTTCGTTTACGTCTCGAACAGAGTTTTCTTCAACTCAAGGGTCCCCAACCCGAGACTGGCGGGCAACACATGTTGCTCGCTGAGTTGTTTCGAGTGGCTCACGAGAGCTCAGTCATAATAATAAGTGCCAACTACTCGAATGAAATCGTAATTTTGCGCCAAAACCATTTCGACGATTTCACGAGAACTGCTGTGAATCACTACATTTGGTCGTAATACACTTTAAATGGCAGAGCAAAAACTAGAAGAGGATTGTTCTCGAAACGTTGTAAAGAAATCATTTTTATTCAATATTTTTAACTGTCCACCAAATTCTAATTGTAGTTTTTGTAACTGTTCAAATAAAATTCGATAATTTGGTGAGTCGTTTTTAAATAAAAAAAAAATTGAGATTTTTTCGTCGAGAATTTGGATCGTCGGTCAGTATATATATATATATATATATATATATATATATATATATATATATATACACTGTATATATATTTTTTATGTAAGAAGGACTGGCCAAAGGCGAATGTCCGCAAAAGCGACCTCTCAACAAAAGGAGAGACAAAAACAAGGTCTCCAAGGCTCAACGATGCCACTTTTTTATGAATTTGGAAAGGATTGTGTAATATGTAAGATGCATGCACGTGTATTGAGGAATAGAGGAAGAAGTATGTGTTGGAGAGCAGGCTTGACTGCCGGATGTATATATATATATATATATATATATATATATATATATATATATATATATATATATATACACACTGTATATATATTTTTTATGTAAGAAGGACTGGCCAAAGGCGAATGTCCGCAAAAGCGACCTCTCAACAAAAGGAGAGACAAAAACAAGGTCTCCAAGGCTCAACGATGCCACTTTTTTATGAATTTGGAAAGGATTGTGTAGTATGTAAGATGCATGCACGTGTATTGAGGAATAGAGGAAGAAGTATGTGTTGGAGAGCATGCTTGACTGCCGGATGTATATATAATATACATATATATTATACTCATACCGGGTGAGGCGTATTTAATGCTCGGTTAGGTGTACGCTAGGTTAGGTGGTTAGTATTAGTTAAGTTAGATCTATTTTAGTTTCGTTTGGTTGGTTTGCTCATTATATCAGTTGCTCGGAGACACTAGCACCGGAGACACTAGCACTAATTTTTGTTTCGTGGTCAAAAATGTAAACATTTCGATCGAAATATGTTTTGTTGGTGATATATTTCATGTTTGGGTCCCTTTGCTTTAAGTTTCTAGATTCAAAACTTTATTCAGGAAAGAATATAAATGACAGAGTTTTAAATTTTTTAGATATTTGATATGATATTAATATATTCACAGTGCTCTAATCTGAATATGCCGTTGGAAGCATGGAGGCGTTTTAGGCAAAATTAATGGCATTTAGTTTTTTATTACATAAAAATAGTAACGTGACAAGTAATAGTAATAGTGACAAAAAAAATAATAGCAATAATAATAGTAAATACAATATAACGTTTACAAAATGTTACATAATTTTAAATTAAATGATTTATTGTATATTTAGTAGAAAATAAATGCTACTTAATAAAAATATATTAAAAAAGATAGATTACGAAATTAAAGGTACGTAATGAAATTAGCACATTAAATAATTGATTACTACGTTAAAAATAGCAGTAGTGAACTTATAAATCAGTAGGAGTTAATGAAGTGCTTTTTTGGTATTTGCGAAATACATTTAGTGATGAAGCCTGTTTGCTATGCATGGGAATTGCATTCCATACATCTGCGCCTTTGAAAGAGAGTGCACTTCCCGCACTTTCTATTATATAGTTGGGTTTGTGTATAAAATCACTGGGCACTTTGGTGTTATAACGGTGGTGTATTTGATGGGGATAGTGTGGCGTGATTGCTCCTTTAATGGGTGATGTGTGTCGATTTTTGTTGATAAATTTGTACATATTAACAGTAGCATTGAATTTGTACAAGTCATTCAGTTTTAAAATATTTAGCTCTTTAAATATTGAAGAAGTGACTTTGTGTGTTGTCATTATTCGAGAGAATTCGTAGACATTTTTAATGAATTACTTCCAAAGGATGTTTTACATCGTATATTTGTTTGAGGTACCCCATGCTGTAATGCAATATAATAAATGTGGATGGATGAAGGAATAATATAGGGCAAAGAGTGCGTTTTGAGGAAGGGTCATTTTTAGTTTAAATAATATGAATAAAAATCTTGATATTTTGGATTTGATGTTGTATGTGACTTTTGAAATTTAGTTTTTCGTCTAAATTAATGCCAAGTACTTTAACTTCATACACACTTGCAAGAGTAATACTCCCAATTTTTATTTGACAGTTTGTATTAATATGTTTTATGTAATAATCATATAAGATGACTTTGTCAAGTTTAATTAATATGTTTTATGGTATTAATCATATAAGATGACTTTGTCAAGTTCAATAAAAGTTTATTACCATACATCCATTTATACACATTTTCTAATTTTCTGTTCGTTTCATAAATCAGAAAGTCTGCGTTATGATGGGAAGAAATAAGTGTGGTATCATCCGCGTACTATACACAATTTAATGTGGTTGAGAGATGAAAATTGTTAACGTGAATTAAAAATAATAATGGGCCAAGAATAGATCCTTGCGGGACTCCACTAGTTAGCATCGCCTTGTCGGATAAATTATCTTTTAATCTGAACCGATCAAGAATATTTCCTCTTATTCCATATATGTGAAGTTTATTCAATAAGATTTCATGCGAAAGTGTGTCAAATACTTTAGACAAGTCGAGGAAGATCAAGGTAGTGTTTTTTTTGCTGTTTGAGTTCTGATACACATTTTTCTAATAGCATGTTTATGGCATCTTCCATTATATGTCCACCTCTAAACTCAAATTGTGTTTTAGTTAAAATATCGTATTTGATTAAGAATTTAGTAGTTTATATTGTTCACGAGTTTTTCAAATTCTTACTTAAAGTTGGCAATGCAGAAACGGGGCGATAATTGGATGTAGTGTGTTTGGGTTTCCTGACTTAAATACAGGACATACTTTGGCTTCCTTTAGACAAGGGGTCACCAACCTGTGCGGTAGCGCCCACTAGTGGGCTCACATTAAAGGTAATTAAACATTTATTTCATTATTTATTTTATCGATTATGTTGATTTATTTTTTTTTATCTAAGGTGGGCGATAAGCTTTTTTAATTTTCAAAAAATCGTAAAAGTGGGCGGTGAACAAAAAAGAGGTTGGTGACCCCTGCTTTAGACTGTCAGACACTATACCTAGTGTTACTGACTGAGTCATTAACTTAGTGAGTGGTATTGCAATTTCATCAGTTAATAATTTGTATATTTCTACTTGGATCGTATTGATGTCAGAATCTTTATTTTCTTGATTTTTTTATTGCTAGAAAGATATAGTATAGTATAGTATGACTGGATCAAAGAAAAATGAGTTTGGATTTGGTTGTGGCATGTATTGGCGGTAGTGAGTGTCGTAATTGGGATCGAGGCTGCGGTATTGGAGCCGATATTTGCAAAGAAGTTGTTTAATAAATTGGTTACGTCTTTGGGTGACTAAGAATTTTCGCCTCGTGTAAAGGAGGACAAGGTATTTGTTTTAACCTTTGCGTTAACTAACTCCTTTAGTGTGTTCTATACATTTTTAACGACCACATTAAGTCTGTTACAGTAATTTTTGTATGTCTGTTCAGTAATAATATCAGTTTTCCATAGTTTAAAGAGTATATGCTTGCGTTTAATACAATGAGTGCGAGTGTGATTCATTGGTTGTATTTAGTTTTAGTTATTTTGATTTAAAAGGGAAGTTTATGTTCAATATATCCATCAGTGTGTCTGAGAATGCTTCAAATTTTGTTTCTATGTCATGGTTACTTTCAGTTATTCTTGTCCAATCAAAAGCTGTTATTTTTCTCAGGAACTTTAATTTGTTATTATGATATAATGTAGCTGTACGATCTATAGTCAACTTTTATGGTTTCCTTTGCAGAGAAATGGGCGATTAGCATGGTGTACGCAGGCAAGTGATCTGTGATATGAAACCCTTTGAAGCATAGCTTTGAAGCGAATTACATGAATTCGAATTATAATACATATATCCCTCTATTTTCAACTCCCGAAGGTGGAAAGAGAGGGATATACCCTTGGTTTGTAATATACACCCAAAGTTCAGAAAAGATTAGGAGTTGGTTTATTTACCACACCCGGATCTGAGCGCAAATTGGACGTGTAGTTTATATGTCACACCCGGAGCAAAAGGGCTAATATAATTATACTCGAGATGCGGTCAAGCGGGGACCGCACCCAGATCTGATCTAGCAGAGTCGAATTTCTAATGTCATTGTAAAGTTTAGTTGGCTTTGTAATAGCCAATTTAAAATCACTTGCAGTTAGGATGTCGTGAAGGAAGTATGTGTTATTAACCTTTGGTTAGCTTCCGCCCGAATTGTTCATTCTGACGAAGGTCAAGCTTTTCACTCCACCTTAGACCTACAGTTTAACGTGGAATCCGAACCACGCCCCATCAGCAGCCCAGCGTCTTAACCACTAGGCTACCTAGGGTACCCATTTATCTACCAACCACTTTCTTTATTGTGTGGAAGGATGAACAGCTGGGTTTTACTGCGCGCCGGCTGCCGTTGTGTCTCGAACCCGGGGCCGATGGATTCGTAGTCAGCGACGCTAACCACTACACCACCGAGGTGTTGAATGTTGAATTTGAATGTTCTTTTGTGAGATCAATATTTAAATCTCGTGCAATAACACAATTGTTACCAATATAATTGGAGGTTAGAATTCTATCGATATTTGTAGTAAAAGTTGGTACGTTACCAGTTGGTGGTCGGTAGATGCCTAAAATTGAATACTGGGCGTTATGAATAAACATTTCAGTTGCGAATGTTTCTAAAGTATTGCTTATGTTTGTCATTTCTTCGATACTTTTACTCTTGTAGTTTGAGTCTACAAACATACTTACGCCTCCTCCCCTATTGTTAGCCCTAAATACAGGGTAGCTTGTGTACCTGGAGTGTTAAAAAAGATCTTATTGTTTTCATTAAACCAGGTTTCAGTTTATAATGCACGTGAATTTATGTTTTAATAATTTTAGGTTAGCTTTCAATTCGTCAAATTGGCTTGAGAGACTGCGAATGCTTACGTTTAGGAAAGACAGGTTGCCATTGTTGTATTTCTTGTCTTGTAAGTGCAGATCCAAACATTTATGTCGAGAAATTTTCCATTCGAGAAAAATTTCTCGACAATTTGAGAATTTGACCAGTCGGCCAAAAGTTTTGTCTTTCCAAAAGTCTCACCGTTTTACATTCTGGACTTTCACAAGTTGGCAGAAGCGCGAGATTTGCAATTAGAGATAGGCCTACTTACGGGTTTAGGTATTTGATAGTTTTTGTCTGATTGTTTCATGGCATTGTTTAACTTCTTTCGTAACATCTAAGGTCATATGACGGAGGGGTTCTACCACTTAACGTTGGATCCGAACCACAGGTCGCTCCATAACCTGGACGCAGAGAACGGTCCCCCATCCAACTACTCTCCAAACCCAATGTCGATCAACATCGCTGATTGACGAAAGCAGTGTTACGACATTAGCCATGGGCGTGTGCAGAAATTAAGGAAAGCGGGGGCTTAACCTAACGGCGTAGCCGTCGAGCGTGGCAGGGTGTGGGAAGAGGTGTCTCCCCACTGGTTGGAGAAAATTTTAGAAATACATTACTCAGAAACACGTTCTGGTGACATCTGGAACCTATAACTAAGTAGCTGAAGGATGAGATTCACACTCATTTTCTGACAAACTTTTTTATTTAAACATTTGAAAAACACTAAAACTTACTTTAATAAGTAGCGAATTGACAATTACTTCGGAATTTATAAGAACAAATGGAATTATATAGGAACTATAGATTTTATAGGGGAGGCACCCCCTGCGCTCCCTTGGACACGTCCCTGTTAGCTACGACTAAGCCCAGATAGGCTTCGATATTTCACAATATCGGGTGGCTCGCCATATATTTTAAAATTTTAATATGGTTCATAGCCCCACACCCCAAAAAAGGAAAAACACGCCCAGACAAACGTTAAACGTACATTTTTGGAGGGCCTAGACGTTGTCCGTGCGTAAACAATACCTATAGACTGTACGTAGTCTGTACATAAACTGTACGGAGACAGTATAAATAGTGTGCATGTGTAAACTGTGCGTATAGACTGTATGTGGAATGAAATTTCTAGAAGTAAAAAATTACTAATTGGTAATGATTCGGTTTTGTGTTTGAAATTTTACTGTCATGAAAATTAATAAAATATCCAAATAAAAACCCATTATTTCGAATTAGTAATTTTTAGTAATTTATATGTTTCTCGGCGAACTTTTTCCGAACCTGTACCTAGTTTAATAGATGGCTTATAAAGTTAGCAAATAGGGGCTCAGATGAATTTACAGGAGTACGTGATTTTTGGCACGAAGCCAGAAGAACAGGTTTCGTCGTGTTCATACTTATAATCGTGTTCAGCCAATCAGGCACAAGTATAACCGTCACGTGGTGCCCACCTCCCGTTTCGTCCAATCCTATATTGATAAACAGATTAATTGCCAGAAAGCTCTAGATCTATATAATTAAGTAATTTAAATTTTAATGATCTGAAAGAGGCTAAATAAGTTAGTTAAATAATATAACAGAAGTAGGAATTAGTTAAATTTATAGAATAGAGCGTTTTAAAGTTTTGTGTAGTTTCAGGTTTATGAGGAAAAGTCTCAAAATATTCTCGTCAAAGGCAACGACAAATGGAAGGCCACGCACGAGTAAAACACAAGAGAGAGCCAGAGGTGTGAGCGAGACACAGTCGAAGAATCAGTCAGCAAGAGTCGAGAAGAGAAAGTGGAGAAGAGCTTGTCACAGAGGGAGGTCGTAGCAGTCCAACAGAAATTATTTTTTGATTCCTCGCTAGTCACTTTAATTGTTTCCATCCTGCCGGTGGGAAATAGGGCCTGTTTTCAAAATGAGTAAATTCATTACTTCCCTCTAGCCCATAGGCCAACGAGAAAGGAAATTTTATTCGTGGCCCTAGGCCTCGATTCATGTCACGCGTGAAGCCTATCTCGTTTCTTTAGGCCTACTTGATTTTCAGTCAAGGCTTCAGCTTGTTTATTAATTGACGTAAGTGTAATGTAAGTGTAAATCCTGTAATTGTATAACATAAGTATAAAATTAATTTGTGAAGGAACTTAATACTAAAACAGCAAAACTCCTTGGTTTTTTTTTATAACAACAGTTAAATGTAAAATATTTTGAAAAATATAACAATGAACAATATTAGCTTACTCATTTCAAGTTAAGTGGAATTGTGTGAATTAATATCGTTGTATAAGCAAAGTGCATTCCTATCGCCACACATCTAACGAAAAGCGGAGAAATGAATGGAACAGAAGGATCATTTTCATTCATGGGTTCACCGGGGAAGGGACGCCACCCAGGGAGAGAAACCCCGAGCCTAACATCATGATCCTATTAAAATTTTTAAAAATTGATCCCTATCCTAATCCTTTAAAAATCCTGATCTTTATCCTCATCCCGAAGATCAAGTATTTTAAGATCCGTTCCATTCTAAGGTGTGTAGGTAAACTGTAAGGTCTGACAAATTAGAACTGCAAGAGACCGGAATGGCGGATCAAATATTGGGAATTTCTTTTGACTTTATGATCACGTAACGTTTAACTGCTGAGGTCTCATTTTTTCCAAATTGAGGGCGTCATTCCACCACTTCCAGTCGTGCCTCGCGAACAGATAGATACTCGTCGAATCCACTAACGAACCACTTCTTGAAAGGCCAGTCATAAATACAGATTTCATGCCATCTTAGATATAAAAATATACTTATTTATTTTAGGTTATTCTTAAAGTTGCTAAAGCTTAACATTAAATCCAATATGTCAGCCAGTATGAAATCAACCAGAAGTGGATCCTATTCAAAGAAAGAAAGAAATGTCTTTTGTTGCACATAAACTAATCCTGAATTGAGTTTATAAATAAAATTACATTTAAATTCATTTTCATTAAACATATTGGATTACTGGATCCTTTATTAGTTCAATTATATATATATATATTATATATATATATATATATATATATATAGTAGGGGTCAAAACTGAAAACTACGAGCCCACTTGATATTTACTGATTTTCATAGTTACAGTGTAGTTAGACCATATTGTCATCACTGTAGAATACATATATGACTTGGTCTTACACCTCTGTAACTCCTATTTACCACAATATCATGTTACAGTTATATTTTTCATGTAAAATTGAAGAAATCAAAGATGACCGTTTTGACCACATTTCATCACTGTCTGGTTTGGAAGCAATATACTTATTAAAATGTTGTATAAAGTTTCGAAATACATGAATGGATGTTGCTGCTGATAATCTGTTGTATAAATTAATAAGTGTCTTTCTATTTTATCATATAATATTATTATTATATCATTAATAATAATATTAATAATCCAGTTCCTTTTGCAGGTTCATACAAATTTTTCTGCCCCAGAAAAACACTGAATAATTTTTCAACATACCAAATGATCTCAGTGAAGGAGTAAGGGGTCAAATTGTTGCTCTAAACCAGTGGTTCTCGAACTGGGGTACGCGAGGGAATCTTAGGGGGTACGCGAAAGGAGTCCTGAAAATATAACCCTTTTAATTTTATAAACGATTAACAAACGGCCACAAGTCACACGGTCGTAAAGAAAGTAAAAATCTTCTATCTCTCTCGAAAATCCAGGGGTACAGAAGAAGAAAAAGTTTGAGAACCACTGCTCTAAACCATGAAGGAGTATCTCAGCGCCAGACTGCTGCCAAAATAAGAGTTTCGAAAGGTGCAGCTCAGAGAACAATGCAAAGATTTAAAGAGACTGGGACTTGTTCATCAAGACCAAGGTCAGGTAGACCTAAGACAACGACTCCAACAGAGGATCAGTTCATCAAACTTTCGTCTCTGCGTGATAGAACAGCAACTGCTGCTCAGATTCAGGCAACAATCAAGCAACAACGAGTGAAGCCTGTAAGCAAATCTACAATTAAAAGAAGGCTCGTGGCTGAGGGGCTACGTGGGAGGGTAGCAGTCTCGAAACCACTTCTAAGGCCTCAGAATAAGGCTAAGCGCTTAACATGGGCGAAAAAAAAAAAAATCACTGTTGAAGATTGGAAAAAAACGTTTTATTTACAGATGAGTCAAAGTTCGAGCTTTCTGGCAATCATCGAAGGTTCTATGTTAGACGTAGAAGTGGTGAGAGATTGCTTAAGCAGTGCATAAAACCTTCGTTAAGCATGGTGGTGGAAATATCCAAGTCTGGGGTTGCTTCAGTTACAATGGAGTTGGTGACCTCCACAGAATAAATTATATCCTCACCAAAGAGAAATATCACTCCATCATTCAAGGACATGTCATACCATCTGGCTTGAGACTGTTTGGTTAAGGCTTCTTGTTTCAACAAGACAATGACCCTAAGCACACATTCAAACTTTATAAGGACTATTTAAAAAATAAGGAAGGTATCCCGATCATTATGGATTTTCCAGCCCAATCCCCAGATCTCAATCCCATCGAATATTTATGGGAATATTCGAAAAAGGAAAAGCAAAACACGAAATAACAAGGCAGTATATCCTCTGGGATGCTCTTCAACTGTGTTGGGACAACTTGGAACCTCATACCATACATAAGCTTGTCAAATCAATGCCTAATAGAGTACAAGCAGTTCTCAAAGCAAAAAGAGGTCACACGAAATATTAAAGCATTTTCATTATTTTGAATGTTTCTGTGTACTTTGATAACATTTATTCATTATTAAAACTTTTTTGCATCTAATGAGACCCTATTTTAATGTATTGTTTGTAATTTCTTTCGTTTTATAAGCAAAATACATATTTTGTCTTGGGACTCATAGTTTTGATAGATATATACAGTATATATATATATATATATATATATATATATATATGGGATGAATTTCACAATTAAACACGTGAAATGAATGAATGAATGATGCAAACCCACAAGGAAAAAGAAAAATGATTCCAAGGCCTTTCGTGTATTCAGAAGTACACCTCGTCAGAGAATGAAGGGAGAAGGCGAGATGACAAAAATATATACATATGTACAGCGGGACAGAAAAATAAGAAGATTAACACATGATTAACAAGAGTTAATTAGAGGCAAAAGGTATTTTAACAGGGTATTATCAATTTTCTACATTTTTCGCACTGTTATTGAAATTATTTTTAAAATGGATAAATGCACATTCTAGAATATTCCTTTCAATTATATCTGTGTTTTTAACGAGCGCTTTAGAATTATCCCACTTGATACTATGATTACATCTGTACATATGGTCAAACAATGCATTAAAATGGACACAAAAATGTTAACAGTTCTTAAAATAATATTTATTTATTTAACCAAGGCAAACCGTTAAGGGGCAAGAATGCGGTAGTTTATTGGACTTTTCAACGGGTTGGCTATTGAGAAAACAATTTTTTTTTTTTCAGACTGTTTGTAGAAATTTTGGAATATTCGTAAGACGATGGCACCATTCCCTTTGTTTTCATTAAATTCTTGCCATTTAATTGCCTGCTTTAATTAAATACTAGTTCTAATAACCGTTATAATAATTTTTGTTCTCTGTACTGGTTTTTTGTCTAATTTCATCTATATAGTTCTTTTATATTCAGTAATTTAGCAGCCTACAGATTATGTTATCTATTGAAAAAATATTTAGAGGGTTTTATGGTCTTTAATTTGAGTTGCCGATTGGGAATTTTTTGCTTGTGTATTTAACTCATTTACTTTGTAAACTCTGCCTATTTTTTGTTTCTCCCTGAAGATGTGAATATATCACGAAAGCGCTCGGACTTCGTGTTTCCTTTTCCATTTCCCTGTAGTTGTTTGCTTATTATATATATATATATATATATATATATATATATATATACTAGAGGCACTCAATATATTTTGCCTCACTCTTTTTCTTAGCTAAATAATGGGCCATGAGGCTGAAATGTCTTTTAGGTCGTAAGTTAGAACTTTCTGTGCTTCACATAACCGGATTTTTCCAGTTTGAACCTCCCCTCCTTGTATAAAACCGCTTTTAAACGCCCTTGTATAAAACCGATGGTTAACGCAGTTTCGAAAATGGCGTCCGACAGTGATGTGCGTCGTAAACAGAGAGCTGTTATCGAGTTCTTAACCGCATATAAGGGAACATTTGGAAATATTCATAAACGTCTACAAAACGTTTACGGAGATGCTGTTGTTGATCGAAGCACAGTTGGACGCTGGTCTAAACGTGTGAGATCATCGGAGAGAGGGAGAGCCAGCCTCGATGATGAGCCACGCAGCGGTCGCCCGACATCGGCTGTGACATCTCACACTGTGCAACGTGCTAACAGCATCATTCGATCAAATCGGCGCGTCACATACAAGGAGCTTCATATAGCCAGGTACTCCCGGCTCATCTGGAATTGCTCTGAGTCAGGCGTCCAGTCTTCTTCTGAAGATATACACCGCTACACCACTCGTGTTCCTTAGTTTCTTGGGCAGCTGGTTGAACAGTCTTGGTTCTCTCACAACAAAACTATTTTCTTTTTGGGCCCATGATGTTCCCTCTCTCGCCTTTAATTTGGGAACACGACAAATTCTTCTTTTCCCACGTTCTACTGTTGTTTGAGTGTTTATAAGGTTCAAAGTAAGATTAGGGACTAGTTCGTCCATTATTTTCGAAGTGTAAATAATAGTGTACCCCTCCCTTCTTCTTTCTAGTGAATAGAAAATTAATTCATGCAACCTTTCCCAGTAATTTAGTTCTTTGCATATATTGATCTTGGCTGTAGAGCTTCTCTGAATCCCTTCTACAGTAGTTGACTAATGTTTTCTGGTTTATATGAGGATGTTAAGACCGAGCAATAGTCCAACTTGGGTATGATCAGCGTTTTCAACAGAGGAATCATTATATTTCTATCCCTTCTTTTGAAGGTTCTCAGTATCTGTCCAGTTATTCTTTTTGTTCTGTTTACTGCTATCTTATTTTGTATTTCAAATTTCAAGTAATCAGTCATTACAACTCCTAACTCTTTTGCTCCAGAGTTTCTCTGAATTTCCTGTCCATTCGTCCATTTTGGGTATAGTATTCCATGGCTTTTAGGTCCTCCTTTTTTCAGTACTTTAATACCTTATGAACCTTATGTTGTTTCGTGTGTTGGTCTCTCTTCACACGGAGGTCAAGCTGGTGGCCCCGCCTCTAGGTCTGGCCTGGTGGAGGAGCGAGTTGAAATTTCTGTGTTAAATTTCAGACCAATTGTAGATTCTGTTCATGTCTGTTTATAGTGATCCTATATCCTCTGGGTTTCTTAATTTTCTACTAATTTTTGTGTCATCGGCAAAGGATATTACTGTGTTGTCACTGGTAACTTCCTCAGCTATATCAGTTAGCATGATTGTGAAGAGTAATGGAGCTAATACTGTGGTACTGAGCTAAGGACTTCTGACTTTGATGAAGGTATTCCTTGAACTGTAACCAGTTGCTGCCGCTCACTAAGAAATTTATATACCCATTTTCCTACTCTTCCTTTTATTCCCATATATTTCAGTTTATGTATTATGATTCCGTGGTCACACTTGTCGAACGTCTTGTCAAAGTCTGTATATCACATCATAGTTTTCATCGTTTTCGAGGGCATCAGTAATGTTGTTGTAATGTTCTATTAGTTGATAAGCATGATCTTCCTGACCGGAGTCCATGTTAGTTATCATTTAATTCCTCCCCCCCTACTCGAGTTTCCAAGAACGTCATAGTTATTTTCTCTAACTCTTCTTTCAAATATTTTAATGAGATGAGATGTAAGCGACACCGGCCTGTAGTTGTTAGCCTCGGATCGATCTCCTCTTTTATATACTGGAACTATGTTCGCTCTTTTCAGGATGCTCGGTATTTCTCCTTGTCTAGTGATCGTCTCCATATCCGATATAGGAGCTTTGCGATTTCATTCTTGCAGTTTTTGATCAGCGTGGTATTTGTCCGAATAGTATAGGTTCATTTATGCCGAGTGGGGGAAAGAGGGTAAGGGTGCCTTTTTTAATTCCTGCTGAGGCCTTTTAAACTCTGATAAGATCTTAATCCGTTAATGGTTTTTTAATCCCTAATAATATCTTAATCCATTTATGGGTTTTGATTAAAAAAATGATAAGGAAAAAAATAATAAATAAAAAATGTGTGACGTCACACTATGATCTTAACGACCACTATTTCAAGAGTAAAAAATTTTCAAAAGATATAAAGTATAGAGGCCACCTGATGCAGTACGGTGATGCAATGTTAATATAAATATAAGGTTTAGGGGTCAACGGTAACAGACTTAGACGTGTAATACCATTACTAATAAAATTAGTAATAATAATACTCCTAATAATAATGTGAGCTATAGGTGCCCACCATCTCAATGGTAAAATTTTTCAAAAGATATAAGGGATAGGGGTCACCGGTATATATGTTTATATGTATAAGTTTATATAGGGAGTATAGAGACAGACGGCAACACTGACGTAGGCATAATACTAAGACTAATAATAAATTAATAATACTCACGTTTGAAAGACCACGAACGTTTTATGTTTAACATCGAACGCATTGTTTACTATTAGAACTTTCAAAATAAGTTATTCACAAACACGCATTATACACTGAACACTTAGGTTAATACTAAGACTTTCAAAATAAATTATTATTCACCAAATTTTAACACTTTATATACTTTAAATATATAAAAATTCGACACTTAAGTTTAACATACAGCCGTACTCTGTCAACGTTGACTAAGCAAATAGTCCCAGCTGGACAATCAGTAAGTAACTCGTTTGAAAACGCTAAAAGGGCTGAAAGTCTTGAAAGGGCACAGTCTAAAGGCCAACAGGAATTGCCACCTCCAGTCATTCATATTCACAGAGACCCAGCCAGTCAGCCATTCCAGTTCCCAGAGACCCACCAGCGGAAATTCCACAGGATTTACATACATTATTCAAAACAACCTTTCGAAGGTTAAGAGAAAATGAACCATTTCTTTGGAACCTAAACACCGAGTGAGAGGCCAAACATGTTGATAGAGAGCCGTCAGCGGAAATTCCAGAATGTTTACATACATTATTCAACAATAAATACTGAATAGTTAAGAGGAAATGAAACGTATAGTCTGGAAACCAATCTGGCATGCCACTTTCAGCCATTCATCAGTTTAAATGCTTAATAATAATAATAATAATAATAATAATAATAATAATAATAATGAATATTGAACGACTCCAAACGAGTAAATTAATATTTAGAAATAAATAAGAGTCAGTAAATAAATAGCAAAAATATAAAGACAACAATAAATATTAAGTTACAAACCATGGTTGACTCTTAATTCCACTTATAATTAGACTATACCGTACCACCGGAGCAGCCTGCGTGTGGTACGTTACACTGTAGTTAGCAAATTACGAAGCTAAACATTTGCGTTACAACACCTTAAAAATTAATCGTTTGTATGTTCATGTAGGGAACAAAGTTCTCACGCAGCAATCTTCACCTGATATATATATATATTATATATATATATATATATATATATATATATATATATATATATAATATATATAGTAACTCCCTACAATATCAATTTAAACGAGGGTGCCAAAACATGTTGAGAATATGAGAACCAAAGCCTTTTAATATCCATACAACAACCTAAATAATTTTATCGAACAGTTAGACAGACTCCTTCCTATACATAATTCAGGTAACCACGAAATACCACTGTTTCATTTTACACTATATATATATATATATATAATATATATCATCACCTCTATTTAATGTAACTTCAAAAGACCTAATACTGTACTTACTCTTCATATAAAGGTATAAAATGCAAAATAAGACTTTAGATAAGTTGGTAATATGTTCTTCATTTCTTTCCTAACAAATTTAATTTGAATGGTTAGTTTTCGTAATCTTAAAGTTAACTGGAACAAATACATAACAAATGCTGATAAAATTCTCTCTCTCTGTGCGAGGGAAAAGTACTAAAGTTTGTTGATTTTTGGCCTACATTCTTCGGAAACGGGGAATACTTTAACTCGGTCAATCAAAAGGGGAAGAAGTAGTTTGGTGCTTTATTGAACGTTAATTTGTATAATCTTTTTAAATTAGGACCCCAAAACCAACAATTGAATCTACTCCCCCCAACTATTAAACCTACTCCCCCAGCAGTCAGTCCTCCTCCGCCAGTAGTTCATCCTACACCCCCAGTAGTTGATTCACCTGCTTCGGGAAACGACTCAGGCCAGTTAGGAGAAACAACTTAAAAGCTCTTAAAACTGTGCTCTTCAATGCAAGGTCAATTAGAAACAAACTAATGGAATTTATAGCGCTAGTCAAAACAGAACTTTGATATCACAGGAATAACGGAATCCTGGATTCATTCTGAATCAAGGGACTTTGTAGGAGAATTTGAAATGGTATGTTACAAAGTGTTTCACAAAGATAGGAACGGAAGGGAAGGAGGCGGTGTACTTTTGTATGCTCGTGATTTTCTGCACCTCGGTAAACAATAATATCGTATCTGCTCATGAAATGTTGGGAAGTGATCTAAACCTTAATAATAAAGTTGTGCATCTACTTCCAGTATATAGGCCACCTCACTACCCCGTTGATAAGGATATAAACTTGTGTAATCAATTAAGCAGATTAGTAAATAATAAGATCAGTGTGATTTTTGGAGATTTTAAATGTGGTAATATGAATTGGGAAAGCAAAACAGCTGATGCTAAGGGCTCAAGACTGTTGGAATTTGCGAACGATAATTTATTAAGTCAATGGGTTGACGGTCCTACAAAGGGTAATAGTAAACTAGACCTCATAGTCATGAAAGACTAAATTTCTCCAGAGCAAATTTTAAAAGCTTCCGTAGTAGTTTGGACACACTTGAAGTTCTAATAAGTGAGGATGTCAGTGTCACCTGGAGCTCGTAGAGGGATCAATTTAGAATATTACAGAACACTTTTATACCGACAAATAGTTTCCTTGTCAACAAAGTCGCCGAAATGGTTTAACAACGAAATTAGCAATGCTATTACGGAAAGAAATAGAACCTACAAACTACTTAAGTCACATACAAACCAGACTAATTCAGAAAATTATATAAACTTACGTGGGAGGGTTAAGTCTTTAATTAGATTAGCCAAACGTGATGAAGAAGCTAGAGTTGCCTCACCCTGTAGAGTTAACCTAAATAGTTTTTATCCATGTTAATAGCAGAAACCCAATTAAAAATTCTGTATGTCCCCTAAAAGATAGAAATGGCGTACTGAAATTCAGTGATAAAGATATAGCTAATACGTTAAACGAGTTCTTCGTTACAGTCTTCACGGAGGAAGACTCAATTGAAATGCCAAATCCTCGGATTATATATGACGGTGACTATCCCGTAGAGACCATAAGTTTTACGAGAGATGAGGTACAGCACCTAACTGACAAGATGAATAAATACAAATCACCTGGTCCCGACTTATTTCTTCCAAGGATATTAAAAGAGGTTAGCCACAATGTTGTTGACGACTTCGTAACCATATTCAAACAATCAATTGAGTTAGGGAAAGTTCCAACCGACTGGAAGTTAGCAAATGTAACACCAATGTTTAAAAAGGGTGATAGGGAAAATACTTGCAATTACGGCCCGATCAGTTTAACATCAGTTGTCGGCAAACTGTTGGAATCCATCATTACACAATGATGCAAGTAGGGCAATAGATACAGTGTATTTCGATTTTCAAAAGGCCTTTGTCAAAGTCAGTAGTATAGCCGCAAAAGGGGAGAGTGCAGGAATGTTGCAGGTTATTATGTAATGTTGCAAAGGGGGTGGGGGTTGTTGCAAAGGGGGTGGGGTTGTTGCAACGGGGGGGAGGGGGTTGTTGCAAATGGGGGCTGTTGCAAAGGGGGGAAGGGGTTGTTGCAAAGGGGGATGTTGCAAAGGGGGGTGGGGGGAAACTTGGAGGCGGCGTTATCCCCCAAGAGAAAGGAGGAGGAGGAGGAGAGAAAGGAGGAGAGGTGTTCACCTGGCAGGAGCCAAGTGCACACTAAGACTTCCAGCCGAGTTGGCGTTGTTTTATAGGCTCCGAATCAGCCAGAATCAGCCAGTTGGCTGAGCCAAGGTGAGAGAGACGCCTGAAGGAGAGAGAGAGACAGCTGAAGGAGAGAGAGCTGAAGAAGAGAGAGATGCCTGTAGGAGGGAGAGACGCCTGAAGGAGAGAGGATAGGTACACATGCAGGAGGTACACACACACACATACGTATACATGCAGGAGTACACATGCAGTAGGTACACATGCTGGAGGTACACACATACGCACACATGCAGGAGTACACATGCTGGATGTACACATGCAGTACACATGCTGGAGGCAAACATGTAGGAGAGAGAGAGAGAGAGACACCTGAAGGAGGAAGATACATGCAGGAGAGAGAGAGAGAGAGAGAGAGAGACACCTGAAGGAGGGAGAGAGACACCTGAAGGACAGAGTGGAGTTCTCCCCCAATATATTTTCGTTTCCCTAACCTAAGAGGCCACTAAGGGGTTTACCAAAGGGCCAGAAATAGAAGGAGCAGAGCTCCTTACTCGGCCGGAGCCGAGGGGGGAATGGTTCTTCACCAGCTTCGCGATCTTTTATAATCCTCTATTCTGGCTGAGTTGCCAGATAGCGCAAGGTATTCCAGATAGCGCCATGTGTCCCATTAATCGTGTAACACATATATGACGGCTGTTATTCCAAATGTACTTGTATATATAATAAACTAATGAACCATATAAAATACCACAATATATATTTATATGGTTATTCAAGATTCAACCGTATAAAATAACACAAGCGCCTCTTTCATTACGCTTTAATAGAATTAACAAAGTTACCCTATTTCGTTAGACAGAAAACGAATTTTTATAAGGGATACCCAACTAATTATCCACCAATCAATAAATAATAGCAAACGTGAATAAAGAGTTCCAATTCAATGGGTAGCTATATCGACATAAGCTTATTATTGTAACGTTTGCTCCCAATATAAATTTTCCTAAATAACAGTAAAACCAATTAATTTAATTATGAAACTTCATTTAAATAATTTACGATACAATTCCACCAAACGAGATGAAAACTTATGAAACATATAGCCTCATTCCTGCGACGAAAAAATGAAAAAATGACGAAAAATAAAGAAATTATTCATTTGGAATTGCCCAAGCCACTATAGCGGGGTCTGACGGAGAATATTGGTTCTTTTAAACATCTTATTTCTGTCCAAAAGTTACCCAAAACATAATCCGATAGTGTATAACGTTGCAGTACTCGCTTGAAGAAAGGAGAGGTTGCAAACTCTACTTGAATAAATGTAATTACCTAAACTGCACGCGAAGGAGTTTAAATAGATCCAGCAAATAAAGCCTTTGAACAATGATTTCATGTTTCAGAAAGATTTACGCGTTAATAGAATTAGTAAAGTTACCCAATAAATAAATCGTTAGACAGAAATGATTTTTATAAGGGATACCCAACTAATTATCCACCAATCAATAAATAATAGCAAACGTGAATAAAGAGTTCCAATTCAATGGGTAACTATATCGACATAAGCTTATTATTGTAACGTTTGCTCCCAATATAAATTTTCCTAAATAACAGTAAAACCAATTAATTTAATTATGAAACTTCATTTAAATAATTTACGATACAATTCCACCAAACGAGATGAAAACTTATGAAACATATAGCCTCATTCCTGCGACGAAAAAATGAAAAAATGACGAAAAATAAAGAAATTATTCATTTGGAATTGCCCAAGCCACTATAGCGGGGTCTGACGGAGAATATTGGTTCTTTTAAACATCTTATTTCTGTCCAAAAGTTACCCAAAACATAATCCGATAGTGTATAACGTTGCAGTACTCGCTTGAAGAAAGGAGAGGTTGCAAACTCTACTTGAATAAATGTAATTACCTAAACTGCACGCGAAGGAGTTTAAATAGATCCAGCAAATAAAGCCTTTGAACAATGATTTCATGTTTCAGAAAGATTTACGCGTTAATAGAATTAGTAAAGTTACCCAATAAATAAATCGTTAGACAGAAATGATTTTTATAAGGGATACCCAACTAATTATCCACCAATCAATAAATAATAGCAAACGTGAATAAAGAGTTCCAATTCAATGGGTAACTATATCGACATAAGCTTATTATTGTAACGTTTGCTCCCAATATAAATTTTCCTAAATAACAGTAAAACCAATTAATTTAATTATGAAACTTCATTTAAATAATTTACGATACAATTCCACCAAACGAGATGAAAACTTATGAAACATATAGCCTCATTCCTGCGACGAAAAAATGAAAAAATGACGAAAAATAAAGAAATTATTCATTTGGAATTGCCCAAGCCACTATAGCGGGGTCGGACGGAGAATATCTGTTCTTTTAAACATCTTATTTCTGCTTATTAAATAACTTTTTAGACACTTGATTTTTATTATAAATATTTAAGTCACGAATAGCAGTGGGAAAAACGTCCGGAAAAGAAAATTATGAAACATCTCCTTCCAGACCACTCTTGATATATAATATATATATATATATATAATAAACAACTCATGCACGCACACACACACACACACACACACACACGCACACACACACACACACACACACGATGAAAGGCAGAAGCTAAATCAGTTCGAATCGTGTCTCTAGGGACACAATTCGAACGAAAAAGGTCTCTAGGGACCTTTTTCGGGTCGAGGGATTATCCTTCTACAAGCTATTCGAGCAGAAATCACCACTGACTTCAGATATTAATATTGTCATTGTTATTACTTCTACAATGAAAATATTTACGCGTAATTTGTATGGTGTATATAGAAATATAATGATATATATATATATATATAATATATATATATATATATATAATATTATAAATTGAATTTACCGTGGTACACCATGTTTGGCAAACGCTTAGTGGTGCAAGCCTCATTTACTGATGCATATTATATCTATCGGGCAAATAACTTTTAATTCAGTCACTGATTGACCCTCTAATACCGCAACAATACAAATTATTGAGTAGAATGTTGTGTTCTATTACATCAAACACCTTACTCATATCTATATAAATTGAATTTACCGTGGCACACCATGTTTGGCAAACGCTTTAGTGGTGCAAGCCTCATTTACTGATGCATATTATATCTATCGGGCAAATAACTTTTAATTCAGTCACTGATTGACCCTCTAATACCGCAACAGCACAAATTATTGAGTAGAATGTTGTGTTCTATTACATCAAACAACTTACTCATACCCACTGCCATAATTTTCTTTTATCATAACTCAGCCGAGCAACTACGTTAAGCGACGTTGGATCTGAGTGGTAGTTGGATGGGGAGTCATCCACCGCAGCAGATAATTTACATTCGATAAATGTAATGAAATAATTAAATAAAATATGCATTTATTTTTATATCACGGATGGAGTCGATGTAGACAATGCAGGTCCTGAGCTTACATTATCTAAAACCATAACAATACAAATTATTTCAATAGAATATTATGGTCTATTACATTATTACACCTTGCCCAGATCCATTACCAATAACCTCAATTTAGTAATAATAACAATTATCTCTCATACACTATATATATATATATATATATATATATATATATATAGAAAGAGAGCGAGAGTTTTGTTCAAATAAAGGATTCAATTTATAATGAAAAGGTACGACTTGGGATGTCATTCGATTACTGAGAGTTATTAGCAATGAAGTTCAGTAGAGATTACCCCATAGGACACGTAGGGTGCCCATTTATCTGCCAACCACTTTATTTTATTATGTGTAATGACCACCTTAGACCTACAGTTTAACGTTGAAACCGAATGTTATTTTTAAAATATAATTATGATATATTTCTTTATACCCTCTCGATTACAGTGACTAATGATGCGGGAAATTGAGTAAATGGAAATATTATTTTCTCGAAAACTATGGGTGATAGAAAACTTCTGAAACCATATTTGGATTCAATATCAAAAGTCCTATACGAATCACCAAATAATTTTCAAAGGAGAATAAGAGCATTAATTCTATTAGTGAAAATATAAAGATGCAATTACTCGTCCGTACCCGTTATAGCGGAATGGCACACGTCATAGCTCCACCCAGCTACATCGGCAGCCAATCACGACGAACATCTGGTCTTTTGGGCGGAGCTTGAACTATCTGTGAAGTGTAAAAGGCTCTTTATTTCAAGAAATCGATTCGGGACAATGCTCTTTTTACAATATCAATGCCCAAGTCTTCTTCATTTGACCAATAATGTCCTTCAGAGGGCAATCGATGGTATCCTGTGAATAACAGTATTCCAAAAAATTGCTTTCATTTCATCCATGGACACAGAAATACAGCACTGAATAGAAGCTAATTATAAAAGAAAATGGGCTTTTGGTACAACTTGCATAATTATGATAGAGTCATAGTCCAAACGTATTTGTCACGCAGTTTACAAATTAGTTGACAAATTTATGAAAAAAGTGTGTGGAAACCATTCATGTGCAAAAGTCTTAGTTTGATAAAATATGGTAAATGTGGTACACAGTAGCTCTTTAGTTAATTTCAAGAAAAATATAGACACTTTCATGAGTGAAAGAGATAGTTTGTAGATTGTATATCGTGTATATCCTTAGTTTCAGTTTTGTAGGCTCTTTTGGTGGATGTAAATAGTTGTATATTAATTAGCTAGTTTGAGGGTCTTCCGGAACGCTTCTTGTGGGCATTCTGAACAGTTCCATCGGCTTCAAACTTATCTCTAATTCGAGTGATGGTAAGTCGCGTTGGTGGATCTGTTTGTCTCGTCATGATATACATTAATATAGTGATAAAAATACTTAAGATTGTCCATGATCACGAGATTCACATTTTCAGTCGTAGGGTATGAGTAATCGACATGGTGTAGCATGACGTAATGCCGCTTGTCACACCACCCATCCGCAAGACTCATTTCCATACCTGCTGCTTCTCTTCTGCACGCGTTGTTTCTTTTACTTTACGGTATATGTGAGACTTTATAAAGTTTAGCTCTGCAGCATACTTCAGCACATCGTCAGTGCAACGAAAGCCTTCAATGGTCTCACCAGAACATCCGTAGAGTAATTGTACATCTTGGAACTTCACACAATCCAATGTGGTTTTAAAAGAGGCATAGGAGGGGGGGAATAGGAAGTTTTTCGGTATCCACCACATCCTGGCACTTTGCTGAATACCATTTCATAAACGTTGTACAAACAATATTAAAGGTAGCCATTTGAATACACGTCTGATTTTTCTTCTGAATACACGTCTGATCTCTCGGTCTTACTGCAGTCGACTGATCACGCAGGGAATCACAGATAGCAACATGACTCACGGTCTTACAGTGGGCGGAGCTTAGAATTTTCGCCTGTGCACACACAAAGGAGAAAGTGAAACGCTAATTGAAACATGAGTTATTTAATAAACGTGATATTCAGTTAACACAAGAAATAACAGAAAACACAAGAAAAAACAAATGCTTAGATTTGGTGATCACAAACAACAGAAACCTAATACTTTAAAGAAAGCATTCTATTAAATACTTTTAGCCTATGTTCACGAATTAATACCGGTTTTAAAATAGATTCGACAAGAAGACCGGCTGGACTGATTTATAGAAATTCAAGGATTCCAAGTTGATCACGAGAGAAGTTATGTAGTCATCTTCCATGCTGCAAAATCTCGTCGTTAGCCTGCCTGCTCAGAGCACCGACAAGAGGTAAAATCGAATCCAAATCAACACAAAATTTTAGTCGCTAAAATAACAGCCTGAGTATTGTTCATGTTCTAAATTATCTTTGATTCGTTTTGATAAAATTGAGTAAACTGCAGCCTTTGTTTCCTGATCAGAAACTCTCCGTCTTTTTCTGGTATGGTGCAAGGCTTCGTTGCAACCATATTCACTGCACGAGTCTACTTCACAGTCGTTGCCTTCTAATCTAGATTTACACTCTTCACTAATGCATTCGATGGGTGAATAATCATCTTGGTTGATATTATTGACACCACATTCGAGAGGGCTCACTGGGGTAACGGACACTTCAGGTAATGGCGCGGACGCTTGAGGTGGGTCGGGGACAATCTCCTCAGGTTGCCCTTGTGGCGGGGCAAATATTGTGTGGGGGTAATTATGTGTTGCTTCTAAGTAAACAAAACGGGCCTTATGTAACACAGTGGCAATTAATAATGATTTATGCAAAGATGCACCAGCTCTTCTGGAACGTCTGGATGCAATTTTACCGAGCGATATATTTATCAACTTGTATGCTTCAAACCCGTTTGGAACGTCAGATATCATGTTCACCACCTAGGAATTGGTCAAGGCACAGAGAGCTAACTAACACGACTCTATCCTCTATTTCCAATCTTGTATTGAGTTAAAGTGAAAGTTTCGCCTGCCTTTATACAATGTCGTTCTGACGTCGTTATAAAGCTACACACAGGGAATTTCCAGGAAGTAACATGAATCACGTTGCTGCTCTTTCACCTGTACACACGCACGCACACACACACACACATACACACACACACACACACACACACACAAAGGAGAAACTGAAACGTTGGTTGAAACATGATTTATTTAATAAAATAAATATTCAAGCTATATGTATATATATATTTACAAACACGTGTAATAAATAAGTTAACAACAGACACATTAATGACTATATTCAAGACATATATATTTAAAAACATGTGTAATAAACAAGTTAACAAATGAAATTATGTTAACCCGAGAGACGACGGACGGAGTCATTACAAGCACGGCGGAGCCGAGCTTGTAATGACTCCGTCCGTCGTCTCTCGGGTTACAGAAATTCAATTGTTAACTTATTTATCACACGTTTGTAAATATGTCTTGAATATAATCATTGATGTCTGTTGTTAACTTATTTATTACCTGAGGAGATTGTCCCCGACCCACCTCAAGCGTCCGCGCCATTACCTGAAGTGTCCGTTACCCCAGTGAGCCCTCTCGAATGTGGTGTCAATAATATCAACCAAGATGATTATTCACCCATCGAATGCATTAGTGAAGAGTGTAAATCTAGATTAGAAGGCAACGACTGTGAAGTAGACTCGTGCAGTGAATATGGTTGCAACGAAGCCTTGCACCATACCAGAAAAAGACGGAGAGTTTCTGATCAGGAAACAAAGGCTGCAGTTTACTCAATTTTATCAAAACGAATCAAAGATAATTTAGAACATGAACAATACTCAGGCTGTTATTTTAGCGACTAAAATTTTGTGTTGATGTGGATTCGATTTTACCTCTTGTCGGTGCTCTGAGCAGGCAGGCTAACGACGAGATTTTGCAGCATGGAAGATGACTACATAACTTCTCTCGTGATCAACTTGGAATCCTTGAATTTCTATAAAATCAGTCCAGCCGGTCTTCTTGTCGAATCTATTTTAAAACCGGTATTAATTCGTGAACATAGGCTAAAAGTATTTAATAGAATGCTTTCTTTAAAGTATTAGGTTTCTGTTGTTTGTGATCACCAAATCTAAGCATTTGTTTTTTCTTGTGTTTTCTGTTATTTCTTGTGTTAACTGAATATCACGTTTATTAAATAACTCATGTTTCAATTAGCGTTTCACTTTCTCCTTTGTGTGTGCACAGGCGAAAATTCTAAGCTCCGCCCACTGTAAGACCGTGAGTCATGTTGCTATCTGTGATTCCCTGCGTGATCAGTCGACTGCAGTAAGACCGAGAGATCAGACGTGTATTCAGAAGAAAAATCAGACGTGTATTCAAATGGCTACCTTTAATATTGTTTGTACAACGTTTATGAAATGGTATTCAGCAAAGTGCCAGGATGTGGTGGATACCGAAAAACTTCCTATTCCCCCCCTCCTATGCCTCTTTTAAAACCACATTGGATTGTGTGAAGTTCCAAGATACAAATACTCTACGGATGTTCTGGTGAGACCATTGAAGGCTTTCGTTGCACTGACGATGTGCTGAAGTATGCTGCAGATCTAAACTTTATAAAGTCTAAAGTAAAAGAAACAACGCGTGCAGAAGAGAAGCAGCAGGTATGGATAATGAGTCTTGCGGATGGTGGTGTGACAAGCCGCATTACGTCATGCTACACCATGTCGATTACTCATACCCTACGACTGAAAATGTGAATCTCGTGATCATGGACAATCTTAAGTATTTTTATCACTATATTAATGTATATCATGACGAGGTTCGTAGTGAGGTTGTGGCTAGTGTCCTGCGTGAGTTTTTAACAGACTTTAGAGATGAGTATCGTTTGACGGGCAGAAAGGAAAAATATGAGCATATGTTCCTCTCAAATAATGCGCCGGTGTATGAAGATGTTTAGTAAAACATTATAAAATATGCCTAGTTCGTGAAAATTATCCTGAAGAACTATTTCTTTATATAACGCGCAGTTGTCGTAACGATTTAGAAGATTATTTCAATTGCCGCTATGTTGAGTGAAGACGTGTTCACGATTGAAAAGCTCGGGTCGGTAGAAATAAACCCTCGATTGGAAAAGCGTGTTTATAAACTTGTTTAATAATGTAACTAACGATGAACTCTTTGTGCGTGCTTTTGATTGTATTCTAGACGTATTTAAAGATGACTTACCATCCGGTTGTAAAGTGGGAACAAAAATACTACTGAACGATATGAAAGCCCTTCATATCGAGTACAGGTTTCTTTAGGTTTCTGTTGTTTGTGATCACCAAATCTAAGCATTTGTTTTTTCTTGTGTTTTCTGTTATTTCTTGTGTTAACTGAATATCTCGTTTATTAAATAACTCATGTTTCAATTAGTTTCACTTTCTCCTTTGTGTGTGCACAGGCGAAAATTCTAAGCTCCGCCCACTGTAAGACCGTGAGTCATGTTGCTATCTGTGATTCCCTGCGTGATCAGTCGACTGCAGTAAGACCGAGAGATCAGACGTGTATTCAGAAGAAAAATCAGACGTGTATTCAAATGGCTACCTTTAATATTGCTTGTACAACGTTTATGAAATGGTATTCAGCAAAGTGCCAGGATGTGGTGGATACCGAAAAACTTCCTATTCCCCCTCCTATGCCTCTTTTAAAACCACATTGGATTGTGTGAAGTTCCAAGATGTACAAATACTCTACGGATGTTCTGGTGAGACCATTGAAGGCTTTCGTTGCACTGACGATGTGCTGAAGTATGCTGCAGAGCTAAACTTTATAAAGTCTCACATATACCGTAAAGTAAAAGAAACAACGCGTGCAGAAGAGAAGCAGCAGGTATGGATAATGAGTCTTGCGGATGGGTGGTGTGACAAGCGGCATTACGTCATGCTACACCATGTCGATTACTCATACCCTACGACTGAAAATGTGAATCTCGTGATCATGGACAATCTTAAGTATTTTTATCACTATATTAATGTATATCATGACGAGACAAACAGATCCACCAACGCGACTTACCATCACTCGAATTAGAGATAAGTTTGAAGCCGATGGAACTGTTCAGAATGCCCACAAGAAGCGTTCCGGAAGACCCTCAAACTAGCTAATTAATATACAACTATTTACATCCACCAAAAGAGCCTACAAAACTGAAACTAAGGATATACACGATATACAATCTACAAACTATCTCTTTCACTCATGAAAGTGTCTAAATTTTTCTTGAAATTAACTAAAGAGCTACTGTGTACCACATTTACCATATTTTATCAAACTAAGACTTTTGCACATGAATGGTTTCCACACACTTTTTTCATAAATTTGTCAACTAATTTGTAAACTGCGTGACAAATACGTTTGGACTAGGACTCTATCATAATTATGCAAGTTGTACCAAAAGCCCATTTTCTTTTATAATTAGCTTCTATTCAGTGCTGTATTACTGTGTCCATGGATGAAATGAAAGCAATTTTTTGGAATACTGTTATTCACAGGATACCATCGATTGCCCTCTGAAGGACATTATTGGTCAAATGAAGAAGACTTGGGCATTGATATTGTAAAAAGAGCATTGTCCCGAATCGATTTCTTGAAATAAAGAGCCTTTTACACTTCACAGATAGTTCAAGCTCCGCCCAAAAGACCAGATGTTCGTCGTGATTGGCTGCCGATGTAGCTGGGTGGAGCTATGACGTGTGCCATTCCGCTATAACGGGTACGGACGAGTAATTGCATCTTTATATTTTCACTAATAGAATTAATGCTCTTATTCTCCTTTGAAAATTATTTGGTGATTCGTATAGACTTTTGATATTGAATCCAAATATGGTTTCAGAAGTTTTCTATCACCCATAGTTTTCGAGAAAATAATATTTCCATTTACTCAATTTCCCGCATCATTAGTCACTAATGTAATCGAGAGGGTATAAAGAAATATATCATAATTATATTTTAAAAATAACATTCGGTTTCAACGTTAAACTGTAGGTCTAAGGTGGTCATTACACATAATAAAATAAAGTGGTTGGCAGATAAATGGGCACCCTACGTGTCCTATGGGGTAATCTCTACTGAACTTCATTGCTAATAACTCTCAGTAATCGAATGACATCCCAAGTCGTACCTTTTCATTATAAATTGAATCCTTTATTTGAACAAAACTCTCGCTCTCTTTCTATATATATATATATTATATATATATATATATATAGTGTATGAGAGATAATTGTTATTATTACTAAATTGAGGTTATTGGTAATGGATCTGGGCAAGGTGTAATAATGTAATAGACCATAATATTCTATTGAAATAATTTGTATTGTTATGGTTTTAGATAATTTAAGCTCAGGACCTGCATTGTCTACATCGACTCCATCCGTGATATAAAAATAAATGCATATTTTATTTAATTATTTCATTACATTTATCGAATGTAAATTATCTGCTGCGGTGGATGACTCCCCATCCAACTACCACTCAGATCCAACGTCGCTTAACGTAGTTGCTCGGCTGAGTTATGATAAAAGAAAATTATGGCAGTGGGTATGAGTAAGTTGTTTGATGTAATAGAACACAACATTCTACTCAATAATTTGTGCTGTTGCGGTATTAGAGGGTCAATCAGTGACTGAATTAAAAGTTATTTGCCCGATAGATATAATATGCATCAGTAAATGAGGCTTGCACCACTAAAGCGTTTGCCAAACATGGTGTGCCACGGTAAATTCAATTTATATAGATATGAGTAAGGTGTTTGATGTAATAGAACACAACATTCTACTCAATAATTTGTATTGTTGCGGTATTAGAGGGTCAATCAGTGACTGAATTAAAAGTTATTTGCCCGATAGATATAATATGCATCAGTAAATGAGGCTTGCACCACTAAAGCGTTTGCCAAACATGGTGTACCACGGTAAATTCAATTTATATATATATATATATATATATATATTATATATATATATCATTATATTTCTATGACACCATACAAATTACGCGTAAATATTTTCATTGTAGAAGTAATAACAATGACAATATTAATATCTGAAGTCAGTGGTGATTTCTGCTCGAATAGCTTGTAGAAGGATAATCCCTCGACCCGAAAAAGGTCCCTAGAGACCTTTTTCGTTCGAATCGTGTCCCTAGAGACACGATTCGAACTGATTTAGCTTCTGCCTTTCATCGTGTGTGTGTGTGTGTGTGTGTGTGTGTGTGTGTGTTTGCGTGCATGATTGTTATATATATATATATATATATATATATATATATATATATATCAAGAGTGGTCTGGAAGGAGATGTTTCATAATTTTCTTTTCCGGACGTTTTTCCCACTGTTATCGTGACTTAAATATTTATAATAAAAATCAAGTGTCTAAAAAGTTATTTAATAAGCAGAAATAAGATGTTTAAAAGAACAGATATTCTCCGTCCGACCCCGCTATAGTGGCTTGGGCAATTCCAAATGAATAATTTCTTTATTTTTCGTCATTTTTTCATTTTTTCGTCGCAGGAATGAGGCTATATGTTTCATAAGTTTTCATCTCGTTTGGTGGAATTGTATCGTAAATTATTTAAATGAAGTTTCATAATTAAATTAATTGGTTTTACTGTTATTTAGGAAAATTTATATTGGGAGCAAACGTTACAATAATAAGCTTATGTCGATATAGTTACCCATTGAATTGGAACTCTTTATTCACGTTTGCTATTATTTATTGATTGGTGGATAATTAGTTGGGTATCCCTTATAAAAATCATTTCTGTCTAACGATTTATTTATTGGGTAACTTTACTAATTCTATTAACGCGTAAATCTTTCTGAAACATGAAATCATTGTTCAAAGGCTTTATTTGCTGGATCTATTTAAACTCCTTCGCGTGCAGTTTAGGTAATTACATTTATTCAAGTAGAGTTTGCAACCTCTCCTTTCTTCAAGCGAGTACTGCAACGTTATACACTATCGGATTATGTTTTGGGTAACTTTTGGACAGAAATAAGATGTTTAAAAGAACAGATATTCTCCGTCAGACCCCGCTATAGTGGCTTGGGCAATTCCAAATGAATAATTTCTTTATTTTTCGTCATTTTTTCATTTTTTCGTCGCAGGAATGAGGCTATATGTTTCATAAGTTTTCATCTCGTTTGGTGGAATTGTATCGTAAATTATTTAAATGAAGTTTCATAATTAAATTAATTGGTTTTACTGTTATTTAGGAAAATTTATATTGGGAGCAAACGTTACAATAATAAGCTTATGTCGATATAGTTACCCATTGAATTGGAACTCTTTATTCACGTTTGCTATTATTTATTGATTGGTGGATAATTAGTTGGGTATCCCTTATAAAAATTCGTTTTCTGTCTAACGAAATAGGGTAACTTTGTTAATTCTATTAAAGCGTAATGAAAGAGGCGCTTGTGTTATTTTATACGGTTGAATCTTGAATAAATATAAATATATATTGTGGTATTTTATATGGTTCATTAGTTTATTATATATACAAGTACATTTGGAATAACAGCCGTCATATATGTGTTAC